>JAJIBD010025785.1:0-69480 GCA_021461705.1 Cryptotis parvus | reverse complement strand
CTTGTCCCTCTTGCAGTCCCTGGCCCAAGTTTACAGTCCCAGTCTGACCTTCAGCGGAGTCTGCGGTGAGTCAGAATTCCTCGGGACTCTGGGCTGTGACCTCAGGGACCCCCAAGACCACGAAGCTTCCCGGTCCCTCTGTCCCCATAACTGGACTTCCTGGACTTCAGGTCTCTAAAGTCTTTGGTGGACTGGAGTGTTTCCCTGCCCTACGTGGGGGAGCTACTATGGCCTGGGACCAGGGCCATCAGAGGCTTCAACAAATGTAACCAAGCTGCCTGTCTTCCCTTTGCTGGGACTGAGGCTTGGACCAAGGTTTTCAAGCAACTAGGCTCCCTAGGGTTTCACCCCGACTGGGGTTATAATTGTTGGTCTGCCATGTGGGGTTTGTAGGTGTCTGGAAGCGCGGGCGCCCCCTCAGTTGGACTCTACCCTGGTACTTCTCAGTTACCAAAGCATTGACCACATTTAGGGCCACTGTTTGGGTTTTTGGACCGTGTCCACCCTCAGTGTCATGCTGCAGGTGGAGGTGAGCGGAACCAAGGACCCGGTCCTCAGGGCAGCGGGATGAGTATCTGACCCAGCTCCATCAGTTCCTACTCACAGAGCCAAAAGCATCTGGACAGCTCCCAGCAGCTGGTCTCTGAGAAGGATGAGCTGCAGCAGCAGGTGCTGCAGCAGAGGCAACTCCTGGACCAGCTGCAGCAGGAGAGATCCAGAGGGGCAGGTGGTGTTGGAGGAGGCCCTGAAAGAGCTGAGGGAGCCCGAGTGGGTTGTGGGGGCAGGTGCTTAGGGCAGGAAGGAAGCAGCCAGCTCCTTCCCTGCTCCTCACAGACCACCTTCTCCTTTAGGAGCTCACTCAGACAGTCGGAGGAGGAGATCCATCAGCTCGGGCCCTGCTGAGTCACAAGCATGCCTGAGAAGGATGAGTGGGAAGGCCAAAGGATGCCCTGGAGGAGAAGCCCCCTTTGTGAGTCAGGAGGGTGGGGCTATGGGATGGTGGACCAAGGGCTGCACCTCAGGCCTATCACTCCCTTCTTGGCTGGCTCAGACCCTGGTGCTGCTCCACAGCCAGTCAGTGTCAAAGGGCGCAGAGGTGAAGGAAAGAGAGGTGCTGGAGCCTAAGAAGCTCATGCAGGTGAAGGCGTTATAAGCACAGAGGTGGACTAGCCCTTGAAGACCAGTGAAGTGGAAGTGATGATGGAGAAGGGAGGCTTCCAAGAACATGAGACTGTGATGCCAGAGTGATGGGCTGGTCTGCAATTTTCCTCTTTTTTATTCCCCATTCTTTTACTGGGACAATGAACCCCGACAATCTCAAATCGTTCAAATCAGCCCCAACCTGTCTTTCCCTGCTCTTCCTTCCTGTTCTCCTCTCACCCTTCTCTCACCTCCACATTCCTGGTCCCATGCTCCTCCTCTTTTAGTATTTATTAAAATAAGCAACTTTTGAATCTGGGCCTCATACATGTCCTCAAATTCTAGCTACTAGGGGTTCCTGAGAGGCAGAAATGTCCACTATATTAGTCAACGGTACTTCACCACTAACCACCACGGCTTGGGGCAGGAAAGTCAGGAAATAGTCACCAGGGATGCTTGGTAGCAGATATGATCGCAACAGTAGCTACCAGGAGCTTATCCTAGCACCAGACACATATTAAAAGTTGGCAGATTTGTTCCCCACACTAAATACTTGTTTTTTCAGGGCCAGAAATTTCAGTCAGAAATTTCAGGTGAATCAGAACAGACAAGCCCCCCGACAGCTCAGCCAGAAGAGTCGGAGAGGCCTCGGCCCACACCCTTCCTAAAACTAGGTATCCAGAGAACAGACTGGGTGGAAATTGCCTCCCACACTTCCAGCTCATTCAGAGGTGTTAGGACCATGGGAAAAGCCAAGGTGAAGGGCTGCCTGGCAGTGGCTCAAGGGCACTTTTCCCTTTAGTGTTGATTTGGGTTATGTGCAGAGGTCAAGAGAGTGGTTTTTGTACCCTCGGTCATACTCTGTATGCAGGGCCTCAAGTCCATTCCCTGGCACCACATGGCATCCTGATCACAAAAGCAGGAGTACTTTGAGAAATCCTAAAACAGAAACGTCTCAGATAGATCCACACAATAAGTCTCCATAGAGCATTTTGCTTCGTGGTTGTTGGGAGGGGTTCAATGAGTTACAGGGAACACTGGACTGTGGGGCAAGCGAACCCTTTTCTGTTCCACATAAAACTGTGCCACTCAAACGCTTAGCCTTTGACTGGAAGGATAGCACAGCAGGGAAGCCGGATCACGAGAGCCCCAACACTGCAGCACCTCCATGGCCTCACCACACTCCTGTTACCTCCTCCTGTCCCCCTCGGCGGTGCCCACTGCAGGAAGTCCCCCACTAGGCCTCTAATCTTGGTGGGTGCCTACCAAAAGGAACAGCTACAAGTCAGCAAGCAGAGTTTGGGAGAGTCCTAATATACTTGACTGGCCGGCGTTAAGGAGGGACATTGCGAGAGAATATCTGTCCTTTCAGTGGATGTGAAGGTGGGCACTAGAGGTCGGCTGACCTCCCCACTAGGACTCCTGTGCCTTCTGAACACTTCGTGAATCTGGGTGTCAGGCTGCAGCTTTAGGAGCCACAGCAGTGCCCAGGTACCCTGGGCATGGGTCCGCTCAGGTGGGATGAAGGGCTTCTTCCAGAACCTACCAGATGCAACTCAGTTTTTGAGACTGCTCCTGAACAGTCCAGTAGCTCTGGGAAGGAGATTTCATCCACAATTTCCTGACACTCAGGGTTTAGGATCCCCTCCTTTGGGCGAATGGCGATGGGGTTGAGGTTTGTATAGTGGCAAAAGCTAGGCGTGGTTTTCACCCTGAATCCCTGTTCTGTGATATCTGGCATTGGGTAGCTACTTAGGCCCTTTGTAATTCACCAGAATCACCACTTATGGGAGATAGATCTAACCTGAGGTAGATTTCCCGTCTGACTCTCTGGCAGCAGCTAGAGATCAGAGCCCCGAGCACAGAAGGGAGAAATACTGTAGGCCTCTGCCAGGGCCTGCTCTGGGTTAGGACTCCTGACTGCTGCCTTTCCTCTCGCATAAAGTGGTCCAACCCCTTAACAGACTCTGGATTCCTATTTCCAGGGCTGATTTCCTGCGTTATTTCAGTTTTTCCTTTTTTTCAGTTCTAAATGCCCGTTTCTCCAGGAGGGTTTGTAAGTAAGCCTCCAGCTGAGAGCAGGAGCAGAGCCCCCCAAGCGCCCCTTTTGGTCCTCTTGGGCATCTGCCCGCAAGATCATATCAGCCTCATGCTGCAGGGATGCTACATCCCAGGGCTACACAGGGATTTTTCTGGTCCAGAGCCAGGGGCTCCCCCAACACAGGGGTGAGTTCTTGAACCCTTGGGCAAAGGGACCACAGGAACGGAGGTTTCCTGCTTGTCTTTGGATCCTCCCACTCAGATGAAAGCAGGGATGGATCTTGGGCAGGACTTTCAAAGGGATAAACACATCTTTGAGGGTCCAGCATGTAAACCATTGGGCAGCAGGGAGGCAGACTCCAGAGAGTGGAAGACCTGGGTATCACAAGTGACCAGCAGGCACTGCACACCGACCAGGGAGCAGGTCATGCACATATAGGTACCCCCTCCTTGAGGCTTCTGAACTGGATGCTGTGGGTGTACCAAGGTGCGCTGCATTCCACACACACAATGTTATAGCCACCAGGACCTCCTCAGACTTTCCTTATTCCTGACTACACCTCTGGGGCTATGGGACTTCACTGCTCTCTCTCAAGACTCGCTCCTGGCCTGAGTTCACCCAGCATCAGGGAGCATAACTCAGCCATTCTGAGGTAGCCTGGGGGACACCCAATGTCAGAGCAGACTCTTATTTGTGCTTCTGGATATTTCAGAAGGAGGAACACTGGGAGGCGATGCTAAGGTCAGGAACACAGAGATTCTTGTTTCTCCTGTGGAACCCCAGCTCTGCCAAGACCCTGGGTTCTCTGGGCCCAGCTAAAGCAAGAATAAAAAGTAAGCCCACCCCCTACTCCCACCCAACCACAGCCCTGAGTCCAGATGCCGGAAGGGCACAGGGCATTCTTCCAGCTAAAGAGACTGCAGGAGTCTTGACGGGCAGCGGGTGAATGAAGCTGGTGAGATTCGACCCCAGAGCCCAGCACCTGACAGGGTCAGCTTTGGCGAGACCTATCAGGGTTCCAGGTCCCGTGCTCCTCTGACTCCCTGCACATGACTGGGCCAACAGTTGCATCTGACAGAAAGCCCAAGGCTGACACTGGGAGCCCCATTTCCAGAACCAAAAAAAAAAATAGCACCGTCATGACCTGAGCCTTATCCCCAAGTACAAAGCTCCAGGAAATAGTGGTGAGGCCCTGCCTGCCCTTCAAACCCCAAGACCCAACCCTGAACACACTCATTCCTTCTTGGCCTTCTTTTGGGTGAGATGCCACATGCCTCTGAACCTGACTTTCCTGTCTGTGAAATGGGCAGGTGACATGTGTCGAAGATCCCCTGTAGGGCTAAGAGCCTCACTTAGATGATGGGGAAGGGGAGGAGGGCACTCAGTCTGAGACTGGGGTGGCACTGGCACACTAGCCCCAGTGCAAAGAGCATGTCCAGGAAGCACCGGGACAGCTGTGGGAGGGCAGGGGCAGAGACAGAGAGATGTAGCACCTGCTCCAGGTGGGGGGGAGGGACCTGTCTAGGAGGGAGAATGCTGCTGGGGGCCAGAGTCACCAATCCACCAAGGAGTAAGGCCACTTCGTTGCCCATTTGGCACCATAGCCAGTCACCAAATAGGTACATGGATTCTTTAGGGTGGAGGGTGCTGGGTGGAGGGTGCATGTTTTAGAATATGATGTTGGGTTTTCCTTTGCTTGGAGAGCAGGGGGTTGGGTCACACATCCAGCAGTGCTCAGGGAGCTATTTCTGACCATGCTCAGAACTCTGGGTCCAGGACTAGTGAGAGAACAGAGGTAAGTCCTGCCCGGCTGGAAGCCGAGATGCCAGGGCCTTAGTGACATAGAGGGTTCAGAGCACATGGGCGAGGCTTGAGGATATTAACAGTGAGGGGAAGGCGCAGGGACTGGAGCCCTGGGCTGGGACAGGGAGCTTCTCCACTCACTGTTCACCCTGGACACTGAACCTCAGGGGCCTACGGTTGAGTGGAAGGAGGGTATGGAGATAAATAGGGAGGGCTCATCCCTTAGACCCTACAAGCGAGACATCCTGAACAGGTGACGGGTTGCCTCAGGAGCTGCCTGCCTTGGGTCTGGGTGTCAGTGCTGGAGCCCGTCATTTCCTGCCCTCTTTGGCTTCTGTGTCTTTTCCCTATAGCAGACGCAGTGGGACATTGCTGGTAGCCCCACTGGAACTAGGACTGTGACTCCCTACAACAGCATGTGGCCCCTTCCAGAAAAAAGCTCCAAGATAACATTCAAGATCTAATCCAGAAAGTCCCAGAGAACAGGCCTGGGGAGACAATCCAGCAGGAGAGAGCTGCCAGGGCTCCTGGTCAGGATGGCATGCAGCTGGCTCCTGCCTGCCTCCTACCTTCTTTCCTCAAGTTTAGAAACTCCTGAGAAACATCAGGAGGAAAACTAGGAGCTCTAGGCCCAGCGGTGGCAAGACTGTTGCCTGTGACAGTTGAGTGGCAGGTCCCTAGGGGTGAAGTCACCCATGGAGGTAGAAAGCAGGGGTGCCCTGGGGACACAGAGCGAAGTGGCACCAACCCAGACCCTGTCAACTACCCTTGCCTTGATGGTCTGAGACCCTGGGAATGCCGCTATACAAAACAAAGTGGCCAAGGGAGCAGAAGAGGAGGCCGTAATATACATGGAGACATTGGCGAGAGCTCGGGAGGGTGAATCTGCCAGGCAACCTGGACAGAGAAGAGAGGCGTGGTGAGCCTGACACGTGCTCTGGGGTCCCTGGACACCCCCTCCCTCACTTTTGATTCTGTCTCTGCAATTTGCTCACCTAACTGTTCCCCTTTGAAGCCTGTGAGCCGGCCTCCAGGCTATCCCCCCTATAAACTTATGTACCCAGTTAGGTGAATGAAAGAGGCTTCTGTAGGATGCGACCAAGGGCTTGCCTCAGTCTACCTCTTAGTCGCTGCTGGATTCAGCACCCCAGCCTTAGCCAAGGCACAAAGAGCAGGCTGAGAAGCTGCAGAAGAGAAAGCAAAGAACCAGTGTCTGGTACAGACAGAGACAGACTGAGCTCTGACTGGAGTAAGGGGCTGCAACTTCTGGGCTGAGTTGCCACACATGCCCCAGGAGTTACGGGTGTGAAACATCAGCCGGGCGTGGGTTCCATACTGTGTTCAACTTCATGCCTACTATGACGGGTCTGATGGAGAGGAGCACCTGAATGTCACCATAGTCCTCCCTCAGGCCCGCCTCTCGCTTCTCCAGCTGAGGGAGTGATGGTCAGACATCTGTGGGTAGCAAACAAAGGAGCAAGTCATTCACATCACAGCTTTCTACCTGTGCTCCACCACAGGAAACACCATAGGCCAAAAGACAATACTGGGTTTGCAAAGCCCAGCACTATCCCCTCCTGGAGAGACATTTGGCCATGCTCTGCAGGCTGTCACCAAGCAAAGCCTCTCTTCCATGTTTTCCACAGGTGTTGGAAGAAATTAACAACATCAAAAGAGTTTAAATGAGGGGACAAATGTAAAGAAAACAGGACGGTTGGTGACCCCAGAGAGCCACTAGGGCTCATAATTCACCCTCACACATTCTAAGACCCCATCTCTCTCTCTCTCTCTCTCTCTCTCTCTCTTTCTCTCTCTCTGACTCTCTCAAGGTCAAAGGCAAGAGCACCAGGCCTGCTGCCCTGAAGCAGGAGAGATTGTATCAGGCCCCACCCAGAACCTTGGAAATGATTCAGGTGCTGAGGGAGACGCAGAGCTGTAAAAATCAGCCAGGCCGAGGCTCCTGCCGCATTTGTCTTCCGCGCACCTGCTTTCTCCAGGCAGCGAAAATAAGCCTCCAATGTGCATGAAACGACAGCAGTCAGGCAGCCTTGGCATCTCCCATCCTGGGGAGGCAGCAGGTTACTGCTGATCTACTGGGCAGGGCGGAAACCCGGCCCATGAGTCTCCTCCATGTTGGCTGAGCTCATTCTGCTTAAGCAAGGGTCGCCAACATGAATGCCCCTGTCCATGTGCCCACTCAAATGGCTTCGACATATGCTGGAGCACTGGGCAGAGGGTTGGGGTAAGCAGGCTGGCCACTGCACAGGGCTCTTGGGGTCTAGAGTTGGGAGTAGGATGTAGTGGGACCTTATGGTTTGCTCTTGTCCGTTACAGGTTGTTACAGGCAGTTAGAAGTTCCAGTTTGTGGCTTTTGTTTTCAAGCCCCTGTTGTCTTCTGTGCTTTGTGAGTTTGTTTGCTTTTGTTTTGTTTTCTGGCTATGCTTAGCAATGCTCAGAGGTTTCTTCTGGCGCTGTACTCAGGAATCACTCTTGGGGAATCACTTTTGAGATGCCAAGAATCAAACCTAAGCCAAATGCATGCAGGAAATGCCCTACTTGCTGCACTATCATTCCTGTCCCCTGTGCTCTCTCTTTTGCTGTTTGTTTGCTTTCATTGTGTATTTGGTTGTTTTTTTTTCATTTTGTGTCACAACTGGCATTGCTCAGGCTTACTCCTGGCTCCATGCTCAGGAATTTTTCCTTGTCATGCTCAGGGGAGTTTAAGGGATGCCAGGGATCTAACCCATTTCAGTCATGTGCAAGGCAAATGCTCTACCCACTATGCAGTCACTGGCCCTGCCCCCACCATGTATTCACATGACACACATTTCTCTTTGCTTTTTTTCCATTCTGGAGAAACCCAGGTTCTCTACTCAATATGTATCCTCTTTTTACTCTCCCTTCATAGCTAACTACGTAAATATATTTTCATAAAAATAATGTTAAGAGAGAAAGAAGAGAAGGAAGGAAGGGAGGAAGGAAGGAAGGTAGATAGGAAGGAATGAAGGAAGGAAGGAAGGAAAAGAAGGAAGGAAGGAAGGTAGATAGGAAGGAATGATGGAAGGAAGGAAGGTAGGAAGGAAGGATGGAAGAAAGGAAGGAATGTAGGAAGGAAGGTAGAAAGGAAGGTAGGAAGGAAGGAATTAAATAGGGGCACAGGACAAAAAAATCTTTAAAATAAACACAATAGAGTGGGAAACATAGCTCAATAAGTGGGGTCTTGCCGAGGTTCACTCCCCAGCATTACTTATGCGCCTGAGCCCCACCAGGGGTGGTCCCTGAACAGAGTCAGGTGCGGCCTATAACCCATAACGAAATTGAAAGGATACAGGGCCTGAGAGAAGGCTCAAAGAACTGAGCACATCTTCGCCCATGGGAGGCTAAGGTTCAGTTCTTAGCCCCCAAGGTTCCCCGCTCCTCCGGTATGAGCCCCAGCATAGAGTTTCAGGTCAGACGAAGCACTGCTTGGTGTGTCCCCAAAGCTACAACAGAGGCACCAGTTCTCAAAAAGCTGCGAAGTCAAAAATATTTTTTTAATTTTGATTATTTTGAGTCACATCATTGACACTCAGGGCTTCCTCCTGGACCAACACTCAGGGATTACTCCTGGATGTGCTCAGGAGTACGTCGGATAGACTATCATAGATATGCTGCCATAGATCAACATGTGACATCACAGGAGCCACCATCTACTGGTCTAGTGTCTTCCCCATCAGAGGAACAGTTCAGAACACAGCAGGATTTCTATGTGCTTTCCAGTTATTACCAAGCAGAATGAACTAGGGCAAAACAAAGCTGGACATTCTGGGGTTCCTGAATATTCAATGAAAGAATTTTAAAAGGCTCTTACTTATATGGGGCCAAACTCTCTATAGTGTTTATGAGTTATTAGCGGGATGGTCCAGCCAGAAGCTGTAGATCACTCACAACTTGAGCTTGATTGCAAAACGGCATTAAATCCTGAGCAGTATGCTCAGCGGAGAACATGCTTTGCAGAAGAGACTTATAAGATGTCTAGGGATAACCCAAGCCAGGGTGAAACTAGGGGCGAAACCCTTAGATATGGTAGCTGGCATTGGAACAGCTGGTTACATTTTAATGCGACTTGCTAACATGTTGCTTATAAAATACCTTGCCACCAAGCTCAACATATACTAAAACACGATCACGATCCAACGATCTTCCCGGGCACCAGTAATATCTCCATATGTCTAGAGCGGGCACCAGTAATATCTCCATATGTCCTGTCTCATGCCAGTAGAGCCAGGGGCATCAGCTTGCTACAGGAACATAAAGAGCCTCAAACCATTATATTAGGTCATGGGAATTTGGCATATTAAATACAACACGCGAAGCATGCCAGGCTTGCCGAGTGGGAGGCAAACTCTTTTAAACACCTCCAAATAAAGCATTTATTGATGAACCGGGCTGTGATGGGCTGGTCTGCTGGGTGGAGTTCTGATGAGAGGGAAGTCCAAATGTGGAAAATGGCGGCACCCGTGGAGTGAGGAAGGGTGGTCTGGCTTTTTTGTGAGGCTCTGCCGAGGTGGTGGGCCAGGGCTAGAACCCGCCATGCCTCCCGACTGCCTCATGAACAGCTGTGCACAGGGAGAGCAAGGAACAGCTCTACCCCATGTGTGAGAGTCTCTGGACCAGCATACCTGGGCCGGATTGAGGAAAAAGCTGCTGCTGGGTGGGTGTCGGTGATCTGGGCTGTGATGGGCTGGTCTGCTGGGTGGAGTTCTGACGAGAGGGAAGTCCAAAAGTGGAAAATGGCAGCGCCCGTGGAGTGAGGAAGGGTGGTCTGGCTTGTTGTGAGGCTCTGCCGAGGTGGTGGGCCAGGGCTAGAACCCACCGTGCCTCCCGACTGCCTCATGAACAGCTGTGCACAGGGAGAGCAAGGGAACAGCTCTGCCCCATGTGTGTGAGTATCTGGACCAGCATACCTGGGCCGGATTGAGGAAAAAGCTGCTGCTGGGTGGGTGTCGGTGATCCGGGCTGTGATAGGCTGGTGGACCTTTAAATTGTAACCGTCCGAGCCTTGGAACCGTCCTTGATGACACACTTCTAATCAGCTTCGGTAGATGGAAGTCACTCATTTCTTACCAGTTCACTCCTTGGTCCTTTTACATGTTACCACTGACACCTTCTCTAGTTTTGTTGGGGTAACACCTGCTAAAGGGGAAAAGACTTTTACATACTTGAACTCATAGTCTTGTTTTGATGGATTGCCCAATGAAATTTAAACAGTTATTGGACATCTTATAGTAGCTGTATCTTTTAAAGATGTTTGCCTGCTCTGGCAAATTCAGCAGACCACTGGCATGGTATTTCTTGTAATCCCCAGGACCAAGCAATTGTTGAAAGAGTCCACAGTACATAAAAACTCTTCTTTCATTTCAATTAAAAACAAAAAGAGGAATAGTACCCCTCTAATAGAGAACAACAAACATTTTTAACATCTTTTTTGCTCAACAGTTTAAAAAACTACCTCAAAATACAATTTTTGAACGTTGTCTTTCTAGAGCATAAAACCATTTTTAAGGGGCTGGAGCAATAGCACAGTGGGTAGGTATTTGCTAGTATGTGGATGACCTGGTTCGCTTCCCCTGGTATACCACATGGTCACCCAAGTACTGCCAGGATTAGTTCCTGAGTGCAACCAGGAGTAAAACCCCTGAGCATTTCTGGGTGTGAATCAAAAAGCAAACAATCCCTTCAAAACCTGCTAATCATAAACAAAAGGTAATGGCTTGAGCAAAGATTTATTTTCTTTTTTTAAAAATATTTTATCATATCACCGTGAAATATACAAATAAAAAAGATATACAATTAAAAAGTTCATATTTGGGTTTTGGTCATACAGTGTTCCAGCACCCGTCCCCCCACCAGTGCCCATCTCCCACCACCAACGTCCCCGGTTCCCTCCCCCTTCCCCTACCCACCTCCATGGCAGGTTCATTATTTCTTTTTTTTTTTTTTTTGCTTTTTGGGGTCACACCCGGCGATGCTCAGGGGTTATTCCTGGCTCGGCACTCAAGAATTACTCCTGGCGATGCTCGGGGACCATATGGGATGCCGGGGATCGAACCCAGCCGGCACAGGCCAGCCGCGTGCAAGGCAAGCGCACTACCCACTGGGCTATCGCTCCAGCCCCAGGTTCATTATTTCTTTCCCTTTCTCTCTCTTTCTCTTTTCCTTCCCTTCCAGACTATGGGTTACAGAACATACATTAAAAGGTTGTCATGTGTATCCTTTTGCCTCTATTTAATGCTCAGTTCTAGGTTGGCATTAGTACCCTCGACAATTATTAGCACACTGTTCCATTTTCTGTCTTACCTAACTTCTGACTCCCACACGTTTGTGATCATCTCCACCTTTGACAAGACCTCCTGAAATAAGTTTCACTTGACCTTGGATATTGGTATCATAATATGTACATATATATTTATGTTATGCAGATAAATGCAGTCATTCTGTATCTGTCTCTCTCCTTCTGGCTAATTTCGCTCAACATAATCTTCTCCATGTCCATCCATTTATAGGCAAATTTTATAACTTCATTTTTCCTAACAGCTGCAGAGTATTCCATTGTGTAGATGTACGAAAGCTTCTTTATCCAGTCATCGATTTTCGGGCACTCTGGTTGCTTCCAGATACTGGCTATTGTGAATAATGCTGCTATGAACATAAAAGTAGGGATGATGTTTCCGCTGCGTATTTTTGTTTCCCAGAGTAGATTCCCAGGAGTGGTATGGCTGGGTCAAATGGGAGTTCAATTTCTAGTCTTTGGAGGAATGTCCATATTGTTTTCCAGAAAGGTTGTACCAGCAGGCATTCCCACCAACAATGGATGAGTGTCCCCTTTTCCCCACATCCACGCCAGCACTTGTTGTTCTTGCTCTTTTGAATATGTGCCAGTCTCTGTGGTGTAAAGTGGTATCTCATTGCTGTTTTGATTTGCATCTCTCTGATGATTAGTGATGATGAGCATTTTTTCATATGTTTTTTTGCCATTCGAATTTCTTCCCTTGCTGAAGTTTCTGTTCATTTCTTCTCCCCATTTTTTGATGGGGTTGTTTGTTTTCTTCTTGTAAAGTTCTACCAGTGCCTGATAGATCCTGGATATTAACCCCTTATCAGATGGGTATTGGGTGAATATTCTTTCCCATTCTGTGGACTGCTTTTGTATCTTAGTCACTGTTTCTTTTGAGGTGCAGAAGCTTTTTTAGTTTCATGTAGTCCCATATGTTTATCTTTTCTTCTAGTTGCTTTGTTAGTGATGGTTCATCTTTGAAGATGCCTTTAGCATCAATGTCATGGAGGGTTTTTCCTATATTTTCTTCAATGTACTTTATGGATTCAAGTCTGATATTGAGATCTTTAATCCACTTTGATCTGATTTTTGTGCATAGTGTTAGACACAGGTCCAAATTCATTCTTTTACATGTCGCTGCCCAATTTTTCCCAACACCACTTATTGAAGAGGCTTTCCTTACTCCATTTTAGAATCGTTGCACCTTTATCAAAGATTAAATGAGTCTTTGGATTCTGTTTGCTAGTATTTTGTTGAAGATCTTAGCATCCGTGTTCATCCGTGTTCATCCGTGTTTCTGGAGAGTTTTAATCATGAACAGGTGCTGGATCTTGTCAAATGCTTTCTCTGCGTCTATTGATAGGATCATATGGTTTTTATTTTTTCTCTTATTGATATGATGTATTATGTTGATTGACTTGCGAATGTTGAACCATCCTTGCATACCCGGGATGAATCCTACTTGGTCATGATGTATAATCTTCTTGATGAGTCTTTGGATTCTGTTTGCTAGTATTTTGTTGAAGATCTTAGCATCCGTGTTCATCAGGGATATTGGTCTGTAGTTTTCTTTCTTTGTGTTGTCTCTCCCTGCTTTGGGTATCAGGGTGATATGTGCCTCGTAGAAGCTGTTTGGGAATGTTTCTGTTTCTTCTATTTCCTGGAAGAGCTTGAAAAGGACTGGCAGTAGGTCCTCCTTAAAGGTTTGGTAGAGTTCACTAGTGAATCTGTCTGGACCTGGACTTTTGTGTTTGGGCAGACTTTTTAATTACTGTTTCTATTTCCTCGATGGTGATAGGCTTATTCAGGTATTGGAGGTCTTCTTGTTTCAGCCGCTGGAGGTTATAGGACTTCAGGAATTGATCCATTTCTTCTAGATTCTCGTGTTTCACGGCATACAGGCTCTCAAAGTAATCTCTGATAATCTTTTGGATTTCTGTGGTTTCTGTTGTGATGTCACCCTTTTTATATCTGATTCTGTTTATTTGGGTTTTCTCTTTCCCTGTACTTACAAGTCTTGCCAATGGTTTGTCAATCTTGTTTATTTTTTCAAAAAACCAGCTCTTGGTTTCATTAAATCTTTTGGATTGTTTTTTTTTTTTCCAACTCATTGATTTCCTCTCTATGTTTTATTATTTCCTTTTTTGGCCTGAGTTGGGCTCCTTTTCTTGGTCCTTTTCTAGTGTCTTCAGCTGTGTAGTCAGGTTATTTATGTGGGCCCTTTCTTGTTTCCTGATGAATGCTTGTAGAGGTATAAAATTCCCTCTTAACACGGCTTTTGCCGTGTCCCACAAGTTCTTTTAATTGGTGTCTTTATTTTCATTTGTTTCCAGAAATCTTTGGAATTTTGTTTGATTTCTTCTATGACCCATTTGTTGTTCAGGAGTGAGCTGTTCAGTTTCCAGGTGTTTGGTTTGACTCCTTGTTTCTGTGTACGGTTAACTTCCATTTTCAGTACATCATGGTCTGAAAATATAGCTGACACAATTTCTATCTTTTAATTTTATTGAGGTATGCTTTGTGGCTCAGCATGTGGTCTATCTTGGAGAATGTTCCATGTGCACTAGAGAAAAATGTGTATTCAGCTTTTTTTGGCATGAAGAGCCCTGTATATATCCACTAGCTCTCTTTCTTCCATTTCTTCCTTCAGGGCCAATATTTCCTTGGTGAGTTTCAGTCTTGTTGATCTATCCATCGTTGATAGAGCAGTGTTGGAAGTCTCCAACTATTATTGTGCTACTGTCAATGTCTTCTTTGAGGTCTCTTAGCAGTTGTTTTATGTATTTTGCTGACCCCTCGTTGGGTGCATATATGTTTAGTACTGTAATTTCTTCCTGGTGTACATTCCCTTAATTAATAAGAAGTGGCCTTCGTTGTCCCTTCTAACCTTTTTTCAGCCTGAAGTCTATATTATCTGATACTAATATGGCCACACCAGCCTTTTGGAGGAGTTGTTTGCATGGAGAATGGTCTTCCAACCTTTGACTTTGAGTCTGTGTTTGTTCTGATTATTCAGATGCGTTTCTTGTAGACAGCAGAATGTTGGGTTCAATTTTTTAATCCATTTTGTCACTCTGTGTCTCTTAATTGGTGCATTTAGACCATTGACATTGAGAGATTATTGTCATTGGATTTTGTGCCATCTTTCTTTTTGTGTTTGTTGTACTTATGGGTTTGGTTGCATTAGAGTAGACCCTTCAGTCCTTCTTTTAAAGTTGGTTTTGAGTCCATGAAGTTCCTGAGTTGTTGCTTATCCATGAAGTTGTGTATCTTTCCTTCATATCTGAATGTGAGCCTGGCCGGATAAAGAATTCTTGGTGAAGCCTGCAGTTCATTGAGCCTTTTCACAATATCCCACCATTATTTTCGAGCTCGGAGTGTTTCATCAGAGAACTCTGCTGTAAATCTTAGAGATGTTCCTTTGTATGTGATTTCCTTCTTTGATCTTGCTGCTTTCAGTATTCAATCCCTATCTACAGTTTTTGTCATTTTTATTAAGATGTGTCTTGGAGTATTCTTGTTGGGGTTTCTTTTAGCTGATATCCTACGGGCCTCTTGGATCTTGAGGCAAGCATTCTTTATTTCCGGGAACTTTTCAGCAATTATGGCTTTGACAGTTTCTTTTTCATCAGGGTTTTCTTCTTGCCCTTCTGGGATCCCAATGATCCGTATGTTGTTTCTTCTGGCTTCATCCCGATTATCTCTTGTTGTCTGTTCGGTAATTGTGAGCCTTTTTTCTATCTTCTGGTGTTGTGTAGAGAATCTTTGGAACTCGTCTTCGAGATCACTAATTCTTTCTTCAGTAGTTATTATTCTGCTATGATGGCCTTCCACTGTGTTTTTTATTTCATTTACCTCATTTTTAATATCTGTCTTTTCCCTCTGCATTTTCCTCACTTCTTCTCTCATGTCCTCTTGTATTTTATTGATTTTGCATTCCATTGCTTCTTTGAATTCCTTTTGTATCCTTAACAATTCTTTCCGAAATTCTTTTTCAGAGAGGTTATACAACTCATTGGTATTGCTAGACTCATCTGGACCAGAGACTTCACTCACAGAGCTTGAGTGAATTTTGCGTTGCTTTACCATTATGAGTATTGTAGGTTGCAAATGTGAGTTCTTGGGTGACTAGATAGTACAGTTAGTAGGTGTCTGGTCTGTTTTCAGAGTTTGGGTGGGTGGCAAGGATGTAGGAACCAAGGTTCACTAGTACCTCATGCAACGTAGGTAGTAAGAGCACGGTTTTGAGTTTTGGGATGTTCCCAGAAGCGCAGGGCCCAAGGGTCGGTCCGGGGTGAAACCAAGGCAGTGCCCAGTTGATGGAGTTTCCGCTCTTGCCTGGGGCAGCTAGGGGTCCAGGGAGATGCAAGAATCACATGCACACCTCACAAAGATTTATTTTCAAGAACAATGGTTTATTTGGAAACTGGATTGAGAGGTGCCCCACTCTGGCAGTACCGGCTGGCATGAGGAATGATCCCTTCTGAAACCTGTAACAATTGTCAAGAGCATTTTTGGGCCCGAAGGTAGGGAGCCATTCCTGGCAGTGTTTAGAGTTTACTCCCAACTCTGTGCTCAGGGGTTTCTCTCAAGGGTGTTGGGGTTAAACCGACACAGATGGGACGAATCTGGAGGTGAGGGCCCCTGCCTCTGCCCTCTCTCTGGGTTTTCCTTTCAGAGTTATCTGCTATGTGGGGTTTGTGAACTAGCCGCTGCTGGAGGAAGAAGGTAAGAGTAACTGTCTCTGGCCATAGACAAAGGGAGAGCAGAGAGAGAGGCCGGACATTGACAAGCCCAGGGAGTAAGTCCTGCCCTGGGCAGCTTCCCAGAGGGGGGCTGCTAGGGTCAGAGGAGTTTTTGGTGCTTGGCCATAGGGGGAACCATCACCCGACACTGTGCCTGGTTATTAGTGTGCCAGGCCGCTACCCGGTCGGCTTAGGTTGCTCAGTCAACAGTGGGTAAAGAGGATTTAATGTCTTGCAAGTTCCTCTTTTGAGACAAGGTTAGGATTTGATGGAGATTCCCTTCTCCACTGCATGGTGGGGACCTCAGAAAACAGGTGCCGGTGTCTCTTCTCCTCTGTCAGAAGCCATGGGCAGATCAAATGGGAAGTTTCTGACTGAACATTCAGCTGTGGTGCCGCTGCTCAAGCAAATCTCCTAATCAGGAGTTTGGTTCTTAAGGAAGCTGGTTACAGGGGATGGATCCCTGCTCTGTCCTCCCTGTCCTCTGGGGTCTCCTCCTGTCCAGTTCTGGACACCATAGGAGGCTGTGGAGAAGGCAATTGAACATACACATCCTCTGAGTTTCCATTCTGGCTTTTTTTTTTGTGTAGGCAAGAGTCAAACACAGGCCATGAAGAAGGAGGCTGTGCCCCTTGGGAGGGCAGCAGGAATTCTCACATTTGTACAGAGCAGGCGCCCAGTCTACGCCACCTGCACTGTTCCCATGTCCCTGCAGCTTACAGCGATAAGCGAAGGAGAGGAGGCGGTGGAGTCCAGCATTTGAGGTCATGACCTAGGAGCAAGACCAAAAGGGCTGGTGCGGGGGACAGACTGTCCATCTGCTGCCTGCATGGGGGTCAGTGTCTGAGCACGTGTCTCCTGTCTGGGGTCTATATGGCGCTGATGCCTGTCCTCACTCCTGTCCATAGATGCAGGGGCAAGACACAGCAGCGCACTGCCTGTGGCCACAGAGGGTCAGTTCTCGCTGTTCCCAACAGCAACACTGAGCTGCATTTAACAGCACCTGCCACCACTATCACCTGGGCTCTGAAGAGCAGCAGTGGCACCCCCAGGGTTGAGCAAAAGCAGTTCCTGCATGAATTGCAATATGAGAGGGGCATTGGGAGGGAAGAAAAGGAAGATTTAGTGAGGGCTATCACCATCTGAAGGAGACAAAAATGAGTCTGGACATTCGCTCAGGGCAGGAAGGCAGCAGCCGGCTCATTCCCTGCATCTCACCGAAGCCCCCTTCCTGCATGGCTCTTCAGTCAGACACAGGAGGAGGAACCAGCATCTCCTGGCCTGCTGAAGTCACGACGGTGCCCTAATAAGGGGAAAAGGGTCCCTGGGTGGGAGAAGCCCCCTTTGAGGGTCAGGAGCAGGGCTACAGGGAAGTTGGACCAGTGCTCAGGGAGTATATGGGATGCCGGGGTTCAAATCAATTTCAGTTATGTGCAAGGCAAGTGCTCTACCCACGGTGCTGTTATTCCGACCTGGCCCCCTCCAACCATGTTGTCACATGTACACACATTTCTCTCTGCTTTTTTTTCATTCTGCAGAAACCCAGGGTCTCTAGTAAATACATATTCCTCTTTACTCTCCCTTCATAACTTTCTGATTAAATATCTTTTCATAAAAGTGATCTTTCTTTATCGTCCTTTTTTTGCATGGGGTCACACCTGGCAATGCTCAGGTGTATCTCCTGGTTCTGCACTCAGGAATTACTCCTGGCGGTGCTGGGGTACCATTGGGATGCCAGGGACAGAACCTGGGCCTGCACAGGCCGGCCGAATGCAAGGCAAATGCCCTACTCCAGCCCCTATATTTCTTAAAAGAGGAAGAAGCGAAAGAAGGAAGGAAGGAAGGAAGAAAGAAAGAAAGGAAGTAAGGAGGAGGGAGGGAAGGAAGGAAGGAAGGAAGGAAGGAAGGAAGGAAGGAAGGAAGGAAAGAAGGAAGGAAGGGAGGAAGAAAGGAATGAAGGAAGGAATGAAGGAAGGAATGAAGGAAGGAAGGAAGGAAGGAAGGAAGGAAGGTAGAAAGGAAGCAAGCAAAGTTAGGAAGGTAGGTAGGTAGAAAAGAAGGAAATAGGAGCATACTGGAAAACATTTTTAAACAGAACACGGTGGGTAACGTAGCTCTATAAGTGGGTGCTTGAACGGATTCACTATCACCATCACTTATGGTTCCCTGAGCCCCACCAGGGGGTGATCCCTGAGCACAGTCAGTGCAGCCTCCAAACCATAATCAAAGCCAAAGGACACAGGGCCTGAGAGAAGGCTCAAAGGGCTGAGCATGTCTTCTCCAACAGGAGGTCAAGGTTCAGTCCTCAGAGCCCCATGGTTTCCCAGCTCCTCTGGGATGACCCCTAGCACTGAGTTTCTGGTCCTGACCGAGCACTGCTGGGTGTGGCCCCAAAAAATACAACAGAGGTGCCATAGTGGCCCTCTACTCATAATTTTTTTTCTTTTGTGTCACACTTGACATTGTTCAAGGGTTAAACCTGATTAATTACTCAGCAATTGCTACTGGCGGTGCTCAGGGGAACATATGGGATGTTGGGGATCAAACCTGTGTCTCGCTGATTGCAAGGCAAGAGACCCACACCCTGGACTATCCATCCAGGCCCACGCTTCTCAATTGATTTAACAAAGTTGTTTCCATTAATGTGTTACACTCAGTATTCAACCCCAATCCCACCACCATTACGCTGCCCACACAGTTGCAATTGTCCACACAACAACTCTCCATGTCGCTACAACAGTCTACCACTACTGTAAAAGTCTTCTAACAGTGCAACTGCCACCCCCATTTCAAAGGCCCACCACCGCAAGAGCACACCACCATTACAACAGCGCACCAGCATTATACGCAATTTTTCCAACCAGCACTTCAGCCTGCCTCTAGAGCAGACCCTCAATAATCTATTTTATATTGCTTGCTCTAGTTTGCTAACATGATCTAGCAACGTTTTCTTAGAAAATAGTGAAGACTGTCCAGTCTCATAGTGAGCCCTTGAGACCTCGTACACAAAGTGACTGATACCGTTGTTACAGGATCAGTGTTGTGTGTACATATTTTGTTATTGCTTAGCTTTTACTCTACATGTATTGACAGTGTTGTGCTACTTGGCATGGCAGTACAGTAGTTTTTGAGGAATTGCAATATTTTGAACTGGGTGATAAAGTTTGAGTTCAACTTTGAAGGAGGTGATATTGGCAGATGGACTTGACTATCAGGCCTTCCCGAAGAACAGGGAGATGTGGGGAGGCAGCTCTCTGGGCACGGCATTCGGAGGCCCCACCTTGGGTGAGGACCAGTCCAAAAGGACCCATGGTGGTTGTGGGGTGGGCGAGGTCCCTCAGGCCCACGAGGACTTTGTGACTCAAGTGAGAAGCTGAGCGGTCTTCACTGTTGACGTCACTCTGTGGGAGTTCTGGATTTCTCACCGGCCAATGGGGTTGCAGACCCGAGACCACGCCCACGACCTCGCCTATAAAGCACTGGGCCCTCCCTTTCTGGCACCATCTCTCAGTGAACCAGTTTATGTGGTGAAATCCTCATACTCTGAATTGTGAGATGTGGCTCTAACGCCCCGGCTCCGTGTTCCCCTCCTCCACTGTTTGTCTCCTTCCCCCTGTCCCGTTGTGGCGTCCATCCCCCAACCCTGTGCCAACCCAGACTGGATTGCAGAGGACTCAGCTGGCCACAGAAAGGAAGATGGTGAGAAAAAGCACTGAGATTGGGATGTGTGGCCGAGTCTAAGGTCTTGTAATGGCACCCCCACGGTAGCCAGTGTGTGGTCCAGATGAACCCTTGTCCCTCTTGCAGTCCTGGCCCAAGTCGACTGTCAGTCTGGCCTTCGGCAGAGTCTGCCAACAGTCAGAACTCCCGGGACTCTGGGCTAGTGACCTGCAGGGACCCCTCATCCAGGAACTTCCCGGTCCCTCTGTCCCCGTAACTGGCCTTCCTGGGCGCCAGGTGTCCTTAGATTTTGGTGACACCTTGTTCCCTTCCCTTCACAGGGCAGCCACTGTGGCCTGGGACAGGGCCATCAGGGCTGTGTACCCGGCTGCCTGTCTTTTCTTACTGGGACTGAGGCTTAGAACCAAGGTCTCAAGCCCCAAGCTCCTAGAGTTTCACCCCCCACTGCTATTATAATTGTTGATCCCCATGTGAGGTTTGGAGGTGTCTGCGAGCACGGGCTCCCCTCAGTTGGGCTCTGGCCTACCGTGGTACTTGATAGCTACCAAAGCATTGACCACATTTGGGAGGCACTGTTTGGGTTTTGGACCATGTCCACACTCAGTGTCATACCGCAGGTGGAAGTGCGGAAATGAAGGACCCGGTCCTCAGGGCATCAGGATGAGTATCTGACCCAGCTCCAGCAGTTCCTGCTCACAGTGCAACAGCATCTGGACAGCAACCAGCAGCTGGTCTATGAGGAGGAGCTACAGCAGCAATTGTTGCAGCAGAGGCAGCTCCTGGACCAGCTGCAGTTGGAGCGACCCAGAAGACAGGCGGTGTTGGATAAGCCCCTGGAAGGAGCTGAGGGAGACCCAGGTGAGAGTCCGGGCAGGCCCTCAGGGCAGGAGGGCGGCAGCCAGCTCCTTCCTTGCTCCTCAGAGACCGCCTTCTCCTTTAGGAGCTCCTCAGACAGTCAGAGGAGGAGAACCAGCAGTTCCGGGCCCTGCTGAAGTCACAAGCGTGCCGTGAGAAGGGTGAGTGGCAGTGCAATGGGTTTCTTGGAGGGAGAAGCCCCCCTTTGCCAGTCAGTTGGCGGGGCTATGGGATGGTGGAACAAGAGGGCCCACCCCAGGCCATCCTCCTTTCTAGGCTCACTGAGACCCTGGTGCCACCCCCACAGGCAGTCCAGTGTCCAAGGACACAGAGGTGAAGGAGAAAGAGGTGCTGGAACCTAAGAAGCTGATGCAGGTGAAGGCGATTGTAAACGCAGAGGTGGACGAGACCTTGAAGACCAGTGAAGTGGAGGTGATGATGGAGAAGGACACGTCCAAGAACATGAAGACTTTGATGCCAGAGGCGATGGGCTGGTCTACAATTTCCCTCTTATTCCCATTCTTTTACCACAATAATGGACGCGACCCTCTCCAAATCATCTAAATCTAGCCCCAACCCTGTCCTTCCCTGCTCTTCCTTCCTGTTCTCCTTTCACCCTTCTCCTCCTCCCACATTCCTGCTCCCATGCTCCTCCTCTTTAAGTATTTAAAAAATAAGCAACTTTTGAATTTGGGCGTCATGATGTCCCCAAACTCTAGCTACCAGTGATCTGAGAGGCAGAAATGTCCACATTATTAGTCACCAGGGTTCCAGGACCCAGAAATGTCCTCCACCACTAACCACCGCAGCTTCGGGGGCAGAAAAGTCCACAAAATAGTCACCATTGATACTTGGTAGCAGATATGTTCAACAATAGCTACCAGGAGCTGATCCCCTAGCACCAGCACATGTTAAGTTGGCAGATTTGTTCCCCCACCTGAAAACAAGTATTTCAGGGCAGAAATTTCACTACCCCTGGGTACAGTTGAGTCCAGAACAGACACACCCTCCGACAGCTCAGCCAGAAGATTCGGGGACAGCAGCGGCCACCCCCTTCCTAAAACTAGGTCTCAGAGAACAAACTGGGTGGAAATTGCCTCCCCAAACTCCCGTTGATTCAAAAAATATTAGGACCAAGGGAAAGCCAAGGTGATGGGCTGCCTGGCAGTAGCTCTGGGCACTTTCCCCTTTAGTGTTGACTTGGGTTACGTGCAGAGGGTCTAGAGAGCGGTTTAGGTGCCTCAGCGCAAGCTCTGCATGCAGGGCCTCCAGTCCATTCCCTGGCACCACATGGCATCCTGAGCACAAAGGCAGGAGTACACTGAGAAATCCCTAAAACAGAAACGTCTCAGATAGATCCACACAATAAGCCTCCATAGAGCAGTTGATTCGTGGTTATGGGGAGAGGGGTTCATTGTTTTAGAGGAAACGCTGTTCTGTGGGGGCAAACGAACCCCCTTTCTGATCCACGTTAAAACTGGGCCACTCAAACCTTAGCCTTTGACTGGAAGGATAGCACAGTGGGGGCACTTTTTGCCTTTCTTGCGGCCAATCTGTCTTCAATTTGCACATCCCATTTGGTCCCCTGAGCACAGCCAGGAGTAAGTCCTGAATGCAGAGCCAGGAGTAATGCTGAGCATCACTTTGTGTGACCCCCCAAAAAATCTCTTGGCCTTTATGGCCCCCAAAGCCAAACAACAGTCTGAGCTGGGAGCTTCCACTCCCAGGAACATTTTCTGTTCTGGGGATGGCTCCCCTGTTGCTAATGGAGCTTGAACCATCCATCGACTGAGTTGTAGGCATTATTTACATCTTTGAGTGAATAATGAATTGGATGCAGAGGGTAGGCCATGAGGGTCTGAGACAGCTCTCACTGTCCTGTTTCCATTATTGTTAAAATGAAGAGATAAGTGTTTATACTAGGCCCTGTGGGTGTGTGTCACTGGAAGCGGGAGGATGCTGACTTCACGATTGTGGGAGACTATGCCAAGGGATCTCTACATGTCCAGAGCCTGTCACCTGCCAGTCATCCCCAGGTGACACCAGTCAAGGGAGCCCAGGAGAATCCACTCTAAGGATTAAGGACCTGATGCGTCCTCCCCCAGGGAAGCCGGATGTGATACCCCAACACTGCAGCACCTGCGTGGCCTGACCACACTCCTGTCGCCTCCTCCTGTCCCCCTCAGCAGTGCTCACTGCTGGAAGTCCCCACCACGCCTCCTAGTCCTAGTAGTCGCCTACCAAAGACACAGCTCAAGTCAGCATAGTTTGGGGAGAGTCCTGCATATGCTGACTGGCCAGTGTTAAGGAGGGACATTGCGAAGCAGAGCTGTCCTTTCAGTGGATGTGAAGTGGTCACCAGGGTCGGCTGACCTCCCCACTAGGGCTCCTGTGCCTTGGAACACTTCGTGAATCTGGGTGTCAGGCTGCAGCTTTAGGAACCACAGCAGTTCCCAGGTACCGTGGGCATGTTCCTTTCCAGGTGGGATGAAGGGCTTCTTCCAGCCACTACCAGATGCAACTCAGGTTGGAGACTGCTCTTGAACAGTCCACTGGCTCTGAGAAGTAGGTTTCATCCACCATTTCCTGACAGTCTGGGTTTAGGGGTCCCCTCCGCTTAGGGCGAATGGACGATGGTGTTGAGGGTCTGTATAGTGGCAAAAGCTAGGCGTGGATTTCACCCCATAATCCCTGTTCTGTGATATCTTTCCTGGGTAGCTACTTAGGCCCTTTGTAATTCACCAGAATCACCACTGATGGGAACTGGAGGTAGATTATCTGTCTGCATCTCTGGCAGTGGGTAGATATCAGAGCCCTGGGAACAGAGGTAGAAATACCCAGGCCTCTGCCAGGGCCCTGCTCTGGGTCATGACTCCCGACTGGTGCCCGTCCTCACGCATAAAGTGGTTCAACCCCTTAATAGACTCTAGATTCCTATTCCCAGGGCTGATTTCTGCGTTATTTCAGTTTGCCCTTTTTTTCAGTTCTAAATGCCCGTTTCTCCAGGAGGTTTGTAACCCAGCCTCTGCTGACAGCTGGAGCAGAGCCCCAAGCGTCCCTTTTTGGTCCTCTTGGGCATCTGCCCCAGGATTATATCAGCCTCATGCTGCAGGATGCTACATGTTGGGGCTCCCCAGGGATTTTCCTGGTCCAGAGCCAGGGCCTCCCCAACACAGTGGTGAGTTCTTGAACCCTTGGGCAAAGGGTCCACAGGAACTGAGGTTTCCTGCCTGTCCTTGGATCCTCCCACTCAGAAGCAAGCAGGGTTCGGCTCTCTGGCACGATTTTCAAAGGGATAAACACATCTTTGAGGTCCAGCATGTAAACCATTGGGCAGCAGGGAGGCCAGACGCCAGAGTGTGGAAGACCTGGGTATCACAAAGTGACCAGGAGGCACTGCACACGGACTAGGAGCCGGTCCCACACATATAGGTACCCCTCCTCGAGGCTTCTGAACTGGATGCTGTGGGTGTGCCAAAGTGCGCTGCATTCCACACGCAGTGTTACAGGCACCAGGACCTCCTCAGTCTTTCCGTATTTCTGACCACTCCTCTCCGTTATGGGACTTCACTGCTCTCTCTCGGGACTCGCTCCTGGCATGAGTTCACCCAGCATCAGGGTGCAAAAACTCAGCCATTCTGAGGGAGCCTAGGTGACACCCAGTGTCAGGGTAGACTCTTATTGGTGCTTCTGGATCTTTCAGGAGGAGGAACACTAGGAGCGAGGCTAAGGTCAGGAACATGGAGATTCTTGTTTTTCCTGTGGAGCCCCTGCTCTGCCCAGACCCTGGGTTCTCTGGGGCCAGCAAAAGCAAGAAGAAAAAGTGAGCCCACCTCCCACTCCCACCCAACCACACCACTAAGTCCATTTGCTGGCAGGGCCCAGGGCATTCTTCCAGCTAAAGAGAATGCAGGAGGGGCCGGAGCGATAGCCCAGCGGATAGGGCGTTTGTCTTGCGCGAGGCCGTAGTGTGCCGTCCCGGTTCGATCCCTGGCATCCCATATGGTTCCCAAAGCACCGCCAGGAGAAATTTCTGAGCAAAGAGCCAGGAGTAACCCCTGAGCATCGCCAGGTGTGACCCCAAAAAATAATAAAAAGCAAGAGACTGCAGGAGTCTTGACATGCATCGGGTGAATGAAGCTGGGAGTTCCGGCCCAAGAGCCCAGAAGACCTGACAGGGTCAGCTTTGACTAGACCGCTCAGGGAGGTGTCCCCAGGTCCCCAGCTCTTCTGACTCCCTGGACATGACTGGACCAACAGCTGCATCTGACAGAAAGCCCAAGGCTGAGGCTGGGAGCCCCATTTCAGAACCAATTAAAATAGCACCATCATGACCTGAACATTATCCCCAAATACACAGCTCCAGGAAATAGTTGTGAGGCCCTAACTGCCCTTCAAAACCAAGACCCAACCCTGCACACACTCATTCCTTCTTGGCCTTCATTTGGTTGAGATGCTACATGCCTCTGAATCTGACTTTCCTGTCTATGTAATGGGCAGATGAGATGTGTCGAAGATCCACTTTAAGGCTGAGAGCCTCATTTGGATGATGGGGAAGGGAGGAGTGCGCTCAGTCAGAGATTGGGTGGCACTGGCACACTCATGCGCCCCAGTGCAAAGAGCATGTCCAGGAAGCACTGGGACAGCTTTGGGAGGCAGGGGCAGAGACTAGCACCTGCTCCGGTGTGGGGGAGGACCTGTCTAGGAGGGAGAATGCTGCTGGGGGTCAGAGTCACCATTCCAACAAGGAGTAAGGACACTTCGTTGCCCTGTTTGGCGCCACAGCCAGTCACCAAATAGGTTCATGTATTCTTTAGGGGGTGGAGAGTGCTGGGGGGGGATGTTTTAGAATATGATGTTGGGTTTTCCTTTGCTTGGAGAGCAGGGGGTTGGGTCACAAATCCAGCAGTGCTCAGGGAGCTATTTCTGACCATGCTCAGAGATCTGGGTCTAGGGCCAGTGAGAGAACAGAGGTAAGTCCTGCCCGGCTGGAAGCCGAGATGCCAGGGCCTTAGTGACATAGAGGGTTCAGAGCACATGGGCGAGGCTTGAGGTTATTAACAGTGAGGGGAAGGCGCAGGGACTGAGCCCTAGGCTGGGACAGGAGCTTCTCCACTCACTGTTCACCCTGGACACTGAGCCTCAAGGGCCTACGGTTGAGTGGAAGGAGGGATGGGGTTAAATAGGGGAGGGTCCATCCCTTAGACCCTACAAGTGAGACATCCTGAACAGGTGACAGGTTGCCTCAGGTGCCGCCTGCCTTGGGTCTGGGCGTCAGTGCTGGAGTCCGTCATGTCCTGCCCTCTTGGCTTCTGTGGCTTTTCCCTATAGCAGACACAGAGGCACATTGCTGGTATCCCCACTGGAACTAGGACTGTGACTCCCTACAACAGCATGTGGCCCTTCCAGAAACAGCTCCAAGATAACATTCAAGATCTAATCCAGAAAGTCCCAGAGAACAGGCCTGGGGAGACAGTCCAGCAGGGGAGAGAGCGGCCAGGGCTCCTGGTCAGGATGGCATGCAGCTGGCTCCTGCCTGCCTCCTACCTTCTTTCCTCAAGTTTAGAAACTCCTGAGAAACATCAGGAGGAAAACTAGATGCTCCAGGCCCAGCGAGGCAAGACTGTTGCCTGTGACGGTTGAGTGGCAGGTTCCCAGGGGGTGAAGTCACCCATGGAGGTTAGAGAGCAGGGCACCCTGGGGACACAGAACCAAGTGGCACCAGCCCAGACCCTGTCACCTATACCTGCGCCGATTGTGTGAGACCCTGGGAATGCCACTATACAAAACAAAGTGGCCAAGGGAGAAGAGGCGGCCGTAATATACATGGAGACGGTGGCGAGAACTCTGGGGAGGGTGAATCTGCCAGGCAGCCTGGACAGAAAAGAGAGCGTGGTGAGCCTGACACATGCTCTGGGGGTCCTGGGACACCCCCTGCCTCACTTTGATTCTGTCTCTGCAATTTGCTCACCTCACTTCCCTTCACGCCTGTGAGCCGGCCTCCAGGCAACCCCCTCTATAACCCTATGTACCCAGAGAGGGGAATGAAAGAGGCTTCTGTAGGACTTGAACACAGGCTTGCCTCAGTCTACCTCTTAGTCGCCGCTGGATTCAGCACCCCCGCCTTAGCCAAGGCACAAAGAGCAGGCTGAGAAGCTGCAGAAGAGAAAGCAAAGAACCAGTGTCTGGTACAGACAGAGACAGACTGAGCTCTGACTAGAGTAAGGGGCTGCAATATATGGGCTGAGTTGCCAGAGATGCCCCAGGGAGTTACCTGGTGTGAAACATGCCCCAGGGAGTTACCTGGGAGTGGGTTCTGTGCTGTGTTCAACTTCATGCCTCCTATGACGGGTCAGATGGAGAGGAGCACCTGAAAGTCACCATGGTCCTCCCTCAGGCCTGCCTCTCGCTTCTCCAGCTGAGGAGTGATGGTCAGCACGTCTGTGGGTAACAAACAGACAAAGGAGAGAGTCATTCACCTCACAGCTTTCTACCTGTGCTACACACAGCAAACACCATAGGCCAAAAGACAATACTGGGTTTGCAAAGCCCTGCACTATCCCCTCCTGGAGAGACATTCGGCCATGCTCTGCAGGCTGTCACCAAGCAAAGCCTCTCTTCCATGTTTTCCACAGGTGTGCAAAGAAATTAACAACACCAAAAGAGTTTAAAAGAGGGGAAAATGTAAAGAGAACAGGAGGGTGGTGACCCCTGAGAGCGACCAGCCCGGCCGAGGCTCCTGTCACGTTTGCCTTCCGCATACCTGCTGTCACCAGGCAGTGAAAATAAGCCTCCAATGAGCCTGAACCTTGACAACAGTCGGGCAGCCTTGGCATCTCCCATCCTGGGGAGGCAGCAGGTTACTGCTGATCTACTGGACGGGGCGGAAACCCGGCCCGTGAGTCTCCTCCATGTTGGTTGAGCTCACTCTGCTTGAGAAAGGGTCGCCACACGAATGCCCCCGTCCACGTGCCCACCCAAATGGCTTCGACATATGCTGGAGCACTGGGCAGAGGGTTGGGGTAAGCAGGCTGGCCACTGCGCAGGGCTCTTGGGGTCTAGAGTTGGGAGTAGGATGTAGTGGGACCTTATGTTTCGCTCTTGTCCGTTACAGGCAGTTACAGGCAGTTAGAAGTTCCAGTTTGTGGCTTTTGTTTTCAAGCCCCTGTTGTCTTCTGTGCTTTGTGAGTTTTGTTTGCTTTTGTTTTGTTTTCTGGCCATGCTTAGCAATGCTCAGAGGTTTCTTCTGGCGCTGTACTCAGGAATCTCTCTTGGGGAATCAATTTTGGTGGGCTCAGGGGTCCATTTGAGATGCCAAGAATCAAACCTAAGCCAACTGCATGCAGGAAATGCCCTACTTGCTGCACTATCATTCTGGTCCCCCTGTCCTCTCTCTTTTGCTCTTTGTTTGCTTTTATTGTGTATTTGGTTGTTTTTTTTCATTTTGTGTCACAACTGGCATTTCTCAGGCTTACTCCTGTCTCTATGCTCAGGAATTTTTTCCTTGTCGGGCTCAGGGAGTTTAAGGGATGCCAGGGATCTAACCCATTTCAGTCATGTGCAAGGCAAATGCTCTACCCACTGTGCTGCCATTCGCCCCTCCCCCAACCATGTATTCACGTGACACACATTTCTCTCTGCTTTTTTTTCCATTTTGGAGAAAGCCAGGTTCTCTACTCAGTATGTATCCTCTTTTACTCTCTCTTCATAACTTTCTACGTAAATATCTTTTTATAAAAATGATGTTAAGAGAGAAAGAAGAGAAAGGAGAAGGGAGGAAAGAAGGAAGGTAGATAGGAAAGAAGGAAGGAAGGAAGGAAGGTAGATAGGAAGGAATGATGGAAGGAAGGAAGGAAAAATGGAAGGAAGGAAGGAAATTAGGGAAGGAAGGAAGATAGGAAGGAAGGAATTAAATAGGGGCACACTGGAAAGAATCTTTAAAAATAAACACAACAGAGTGGGAAACATAGCTCAATAAGTGGGGTCTTGCCGAGGGTTCACTCCCCAGCATTACTTATGCGCCCCTGAGCCCCACCAGGGGTGGTCCCTGAACAGAGTCAGGTGCGGCCTACAAACCATAACAAATCCAAACGAAAAAAAGACCTGAGAGAAGGCTCAATGAACTGAGCACATCTTCGCCCACGGGAGGCTAAGGTTCAATTCTTAGCCCCCATGGTTCCCCCGCTCCTCTGGTATGAGCCCCAAAGCTAAGAGGCACCAGATTACAAAAGCTGGAAAGTCAAAAAGACTTTTTTAATTTTGATTATTTTGAGTCACATCGTTGGCGCTCAGGGGTTCCTCCTGGATCAGCACTCAGGAATTACTCCTGGATATGCTCAGGAGTACGTCAAAAGACTATCATTAATATGCTGCCAAAGATCAACATGTGACGTCACAGGAGCCACTGTCTACTGGTCTAGTGTCTTCCCCATCAGAGGAACAGTTCAGAACACAGCAGGATTTCTATGTCCTTCCCAGTTATTACCAAGCAGTTTGAACTAGGCCAAAACAAAGCTGGACATTCTGGGGTTCCTGAATATATAATGAAAGAATTTTAAAAGGCTTTTACTTATATGGGCCAAACTCTCTATAGTGTTATGAGTTATTAGCGGGATGGTCCAGCCAGAAGCTGTAGATCACTCACAACTTGGCGCTTGATTGCAAAATGGCATTAAATCCTGAGCAGTATGCTCAGCGGAGAACATGCTTTGCAGAAGAGGCTTATAAGATGTCTATGGATAACCCAAGCAGGGTGAAACTAGGGGTGAAACCTTAGATACTGTAGCTGCCATTGGAACAGCTGGTTACATTTTAACGTGACTTTTTTTTTTTTTTTGCTTTTTGGGTCACACCCGGCGATGCTCAGGGGTTACTCCTGGCTCTCTACTCAGGAATTACTCCTGAAGGTGCTCGGGGACCATATGGGATACTGGGGACCGAACCCCAAGCCGGCACAGACCGGCTGCGTGCAAGGCAAACGCCCTACCTGCTGGGCTATCGCTCCGGCCCCTTAAAGCGACTTGTAACATGTTGCTTATAAAATACCTTGCCACCAAGCTCGACATATAGTAAAACACATTCCAAGCTGTAGACCTTTAAATTGTAACCGTCCAGCCTTGGAACCATCCTTGATGACCACTTCTAATCAGCTTTGGCAGCTGGATGTCATGCATTTCTTACCCATTCACTCCTTGGTCCTTTTTACATGTTACCACTGACACCTTCTCTAGTTTTGTTTGGGTAACACCGGCTAAAGGGGAAAGACTTTAAATCCTTGTACTCATGTTCTTGTTTTGATGGATTGCCCAATGAAATTTAAACAGTTAATGGCCCAGCTTATAGTAGCTGTACTTTTAAAGATATTTGCCTGCTCTGGCAAATTCAGCAGACCACTGCCATGGCATTTCTTGTAATCCCCATGACCAAGCAATTGTTGAAAGAGTCCACAGTACATAAAGAAAGCTTCTTTAGTCTCAATTAAAAACAAAAAAAGGAGGATTAGTAACCCCTCTAATAGAGAACAACAAAAGTTTTTAACATATTTTTGCTTAAAAATTTTAAAAATCTACCTCAAAATACAATTTTTTGAACGTTGCCTTTTAGAGCAGAAAACCATTTTTATGGGCTGGAGCAATAGCACAGTGGGTAGGTATTTGCCTCGCACGCGGATGACCCTGGTTTGATTCCCTGGTATACCACATGGTCCCCCAAGTACTGCCAGGATTAGTTCCTGAGTGCAACCAGAAGTAAAACCCCCTGAGCATTTTTGGGTGTGAATAAAAAAAGAAAACAAACCCTTCAAAACCTGCTGAATATAAACAAAAGTTATTGGCTTGAGCAAAGATATATTTTCAAGAACAATGGTTTATTTGTAAACTGGACTTAGATGTGCCCCACCCTGGCAGGTGCTGGTCTGCATGAGGAATGATCCCTTCTGAAACCTGTAACAATTGTCAAGAGCATTTTAGGGGCCCGAAGGTAGGGAAGCCAATCCTGGCAGTGTTTAGAGTTTACTCCAACTCTGTGCTCAGGGGTTTCTCTCAAGGGTGTTGGGGGTGAAACCGACACAGATGGGACGAATCTGGAGGTGAGGGTCCCTGCCCCTGCCCTCCCTCTGTGTTTTCCTTTCAGAGTTATCTGCTATGTGGGGTTTGTGAACTAGCAGCTGCTGGAGGAAGAAGGAAAGAATAACTAACTGTTTCTGGCCATAGACAAAGGGAGTGCAGAGACAGAGGCCGGACATTGACAAGCCTAGGGAGTAAGTCCTGCTCTGGGCAGCTTCCCAGAGTGGGGATGCTAGGGTCAGAGGAGTGTTTGGGGCTTGGCCATGTGGGGGCACCATCACGGACCCTGTGTCTGGTTGTTAGCCTAACAGACTGCTGCTTGGTCGGCTTGGGGTGCTCAGCCAACAGTGGGTAAAGAGGATTTAATGTCTTGCAAGTTCTGCCTTTGAGACAGGTTAGGATTTGGTGGAGTTTCCCTTGTCCACTTCATGGTGGGGACCTCAGGAAACAGGTGCAGGTGTCTCTTCTCTGTCACAAGCCATGCGCAGATCAAATGGGACGTTTCTGACTGAGCATTCAGCTGTGGTGCCGCTGCTCAAGCAAATCTCCTAATCAGGAGTTTGGTTCTTAAGGACGCTGGTTACAGGGGATGGATCCCTGCTCGGTCCTCCTGTCCTGTGGGGCCTCCCTCCTGTCCAGTTCTGGACAACATAGGAGTCTGTGTAGAAGGCAACTGGACATACACATCTTCTGAGTTTCCATTCTGGCTTTTTTTTTTTCTGGGGGCAGGATTCAAACACAGGCCATGAAGAAGGAGGCTGGGCCCTTGGGAGGCAGCAGGAATTCTCACATTTGTACAGAGAAGGCGCCCAGTCTGCCCCACCTGCACTGTTCCCATGGCCCTGCAAATGTCCCACAGCGATGAGCGAATGAGAGGAGGCGGTGGAGCCGGCAGTTGAGGTCATGACCTAGGAGCAAGACCAAAAGGGCTGGTGTGGGGGACAGACTGTCCATCTGCAGCCTGCATGGGGTCAGTGTCTGAGCACGTGTCTCTTTGTCTGGGATCTATATGGCGCTGATCCCTGTCCTCACTCCTGTCCACAGATGCCGGGGGCAAGACACAGCAGGGCCCTGCCTGTGGCCACAGAGGGTCAGTTATCGCTGTTCCCAACAGCAACACTGAGCTGCATTTAACAGCACCTGCCACCACTGTCACCTGGGCTCTGAGGAGCAGCAGCGGCACTCCCAGGGGTTGAGCAAAAGCAGTTCCTGCATGAGCTGCAATATGAGAGGGAATTGGGAGGGAAGAAAAGGAAGTTTTAGTGAGGGCTATGCACCATCTGAAGGAGACAAAGGTGAGTCTGGACAGGAACTCAGGGCAGGAAGGCCAGGAAGGAAGGAAGCTCAGGGCAGGAAGGCAGCAGCAGGCTCTTTCCCTGCATCTCACCGAAGCCCCCTTTACTGCATGGCTCCTCAGTCAGACACAGGAGGAGGACCAGCATGTGCAGGCCTGCTGAAGTCATGACGGTGCCCTAATAAGGGAAAAGGGTCCCTGGGTGGGAGAAGCCCCTTTGAGGGTCAGGAGCAGGGCTACAGGGAAGGTGGACCAGTGCTCTGGGGAGTATTTGGGATGCCGGGGACCAAACCCATTTCAGTTATGTGCAAGGCAAATGCTCTACCCACTGTGCTGTTATTCCGACCTGGCCCCTCCCCTTTGTTGTCACATGTACACACATTTCTCTCTGCTTTTTTCATTCTGCAGAAACCCAGGTTCTCTGCTAAATACATATTCCTCTTTACTCTCCCTTCAGAACTTTCTGAGTAAATATCTTTTCATAAAAGTGATCTTTCCTTTTCGTCTTTTTTTTTGGGTGGGGGTCACACCCGGCAATGCTCAGGCGTTTCTCCTGGCTCTGCACTCTGGAATTACTCCTGGCGATGCTGGGGTACCATTGGGATGCCGGGATCGAACCTGGGCCTGCACAGGCCAGCCGAGGGCAAGGAAAATGCCCTACCTTTTAGACTATCACTCCAGCCCCTATATTTCTTAAGAGAGAAAGAAGCAAAAGATGGAAGGAAGGAAAGAAAAAGAAAGGAGGAGAAAAAGGATGGAAAGAAGGAAGGAAGGGAGAAAGAAAGGAAGGATGAAAGGAATGAAGGAAGGAATGACGGTGGAAGGAAGGAAGGAATGAAAGAAGGTAGGAAGAAAGGAAGGAAGGTAGTTAGGTAGGAAGGAAGGAAGTTAGGGTAGGAAAGAAGGAAATAGGAGCCTACTGGAAAACATCTTTAAACAAACAAAACAGGGTGGGAAACTAGCTCTATAAGTAGCGGCTTGTCCAGCTTCACTATCCAGAATCACTTATGGTTCCCTGAGCCCCACCAGGTGTGATCACTGAGCACAGTCAGTGCAGCCTCCAAACCATAACCAAAGCCAAAGGACACAGATCCTGAGAGAAGGCTCAAAGGGCTGAGCATGTCTCCTCCAACAGGAGGTCAAGGTTCAGTCCTCAGAGCCCCATGGTTTCCTAGCTCCTGGGGATGACCCTCAGCACTGAGTTTCTGGTCACGACCGAGCACTGCTGGGTGTGGCCCCAAAGCTACAACTGAGGCACCAGGTTTACAAAAGCTGCAAATTTAAAAAAGACTTTTTAATTTTAATTGTTTTGAGGCACATCATTGATGCTCAGGGGTTCCTCCTGGATCTGCACTCAGGAATTATTCCTGGATGTGCTCAGGAGCACGTCAATAGACTATCATAGATATGCTGCCAAAAATCAACATGTGACATCACAGTAGCCACCATCTGCTGGTCCTGAGTCTTCCCCATCATAGGAACAGTTCAGAACGCAGCAGGATTTCTTCGTTTCCGTTGCTGTTATTACTAAGCAGGATGAACTAGGGCAAAACAAAGCTGGACATTCTGGGGTTCCTGAATATATAATGAAAGAATTTTAAAAGGCTCTTAATTATATGGGCCAAATTCTTTGTATTGTTATGAATTATTAGCGGATGGTCCAGTCAGAAGCTATAGATCACTCACAATTTGAGTTTGATTGCAAAACGGCATTAACTCCTGAGCAATATGCTCAGTGGAGAACATGGTTTGCAGAAGAGGCTTATTAGATGTCTAGGGATAACCCAAGCCAGGGTGAAACTAGGGGCGAAACCTTAGATACCGTAGCTGGCATTGGAGCAGCTGCTTTCATTTTAACGCGGCTTACTAACATGTTGCTTATGAAAGACCTTGCCACCAAGCTCGTCATACAGTAAAACACCTTCCAAACTGTGCACCTTTAAATTGTAACCTTCGAGCACAAACTTCTAATCTGCTTTGGCAGATGAATGTCACTCATTTCCTACCCGTTCACTCCTTGGTCCTTTTTACATGGTACCACTGACACCTTCTCTAGTTTTGTTTGGGTAACCCCGGCTAAAGGGGAAAAGACTTTACATGCTTGTACTCATTTATTGTCTTGTTTTGATGGATTGCCCAATGAAATTTAAACAGATAATGGCCCCGATTATCGTGGCTGTACCTTTAAAGATGTTTCCCTGGTGTGGCAAATTCAGCAGACCACAGGCATGGCATTCCTTATAATCCCCAGGGCCAAGCAATTGTTGAAAGAGTCCACAGTACATAAAGAAATCTTCTTTAGTCTCAATTAACAACAAAAAAGGAGGAATAGGACCCACTCTAATAGAGTCCATCAAATGTTTTTAACATCTTTTTTACTTTACATTTTTTAAAATCTACACAAAATACAATTTTGGAATGTCACCTTTCTAGAGCAGAAAACCATTTTTCAGGGGCTGGAGCAATAGCACATTGGGTAGGGTATTTGCCTCAAATGTGGCTGACCCTGGTTCGATTCCCTGGTATCCTCCATGGTCTCCCAAGTTCTGCCAGGATTAATTCCTGAGTCAACCAGGATTAAAACCCCTGAGCATTTCTGGTGTGAATCAAAAAGGAAAAAAACCTTTGAAAACCAGCTGAACCTAAACGAAAGGTATTGGCTTGAGCAAAGATTTATTTTCAAGAACAATGCCCACCAGATGGCGATGCCCACCATCAAAACTATTGGCAGAAAGCCCCTCCAGGACATTGATACAGAAGGCATCATCAAAGATGAAACACTGCTAACAAAGCAACTAAAAGCAAAGATAAACATATTGGACTACCTGAAACTAAATAGCTTCTGCACCTCCAAAGAAACAGTGACCCAGATACAAAGACAGTGCACGGAATGGGAAAGAATATTCACCCAATACCCATCTGATAAGGGGTTTATGTCCAGGATATATCAGGCACTGGTAGACCTTTACAAGAAGAAAATGGCCAACCTCATCAAAAAATGGGGAGAAGAAATGAACAGAAACTTCAACAAGAAAGAAATTCTTATGGAAAAAAGATGCATAAAAATGCACGTCATCATGATTCATCAGAGAGATGCAGATCAAAACAACAATGAGATATCATCTTACACATGTTACACAAGGAGATTGGCCCTGAGAAAAGAACTTTAAAAAAGTCAATGTGGGATGCTCTTCCTCTTTATTTTTCTGCTCTTTTCTCTGTTCATTAAGTTGGAGAACATCTAATGAATCTTTTCATTGCCGTTCTGCCATCTCAACCTGCTGCTGACATAAACTTTTTTGTTTTTTTTTTACCAGTTTGTCTTAAATTTCAGGTATAGTATGTTTAACTCCAAATATCCCTTGGTTCTTCAAGTGTCTGGTGATATCTGTCCTCCACTGAGATCCCACAGAGATTTACATAATTTTAACACATGTTCCATTTGTCTTTCAATGGGTTTTTTTCATGGGAACATATTAGTAAATAATGCTTTGAAGATTTTTTTGACATACCAAATGTAAACAACTGTAAAACCCACCTGCCAGTTCTTGACCCTCTCTAAAGCAGGAGTTTGCTTCTGATTCAGCCGGTAGGAGAGAGTCTGTTGCTAAATTTTATTCTTTCTTTTGAGGGTTCACTGGAGTAAGTCAGAGCGACCAGTATAATGTCCTTTGTTGAAAAGGGAGATTTAAAAACTAAGCCTCATTTTATTTTATTTTACTTTATTTTATTTTATTTATTATTTTTTTTTGCTTTTTGGGGGGCACTCCTGCAGTGTTCAGGAGTTTCTTCTGGCTATGCAGTCAGGAATTACTTGGCAGTGCTCAGGGGACCGTATGGGATGCTGTAGATTGAACCTGGGCCCACCAACTGCACTGCAAATGCCATCCCCGCTGTGCTATCATTCCAGCCCCATCATTTGACTTTTGCCTCAGGAAAGAAGAATTCTGCAGATTAGCCAAGAATTTTGCTTTCCATGGACAATGGTTTATTTCACCGTGGAAAATGGTTTATTTTCCCTGGACAATGGTTTATTTGGAAACTGGATTGAGAGGTGCCCTGTCTGGCAGGTGCCGGCTTGGCACGAGGAAAGATCCATTCCGAAAACCTGTAACAATTGTCAAGAACATTTTTGGGCCCAAAGGTAGGGAGAGCCATTCCTGGCAGTCTTTAGAGTCTACTCCAACTCTGTGCTCAGGGGTTTTCCCAAGGGTGTTGGGGACCAAACCTTCATGTTAAACGGGTGCTGAGCCACCCAGGAAACTGAATCTTTATCTGTGGACTAGCCCCTTTGTGTAATCTGGGTAGGATTTATTTTGATGAAATGGCCTCTTGTATATTCCTTGATGGGTTGATATGGTGATAAATAATTTTCCCACACTCACTAGTTTACTGTTTCTCCTCAGCAGAGCAGTTCTCAGGCTTATATAGAAGTGCGCAGGATCACCCGGACCTTGTTGGGGGCGGGCTAGGGGGAGATCCTGCCTTTCTCACTAGGTCCCTGGCCATCCCTTGCTGCAAGCCTATGGAGAGTGTCTGAGTACCAGCCTACTCCCAAGGGACCATGGAGAGCTTGTCTGCCTGGCCTCATCCTGGCTGACCCATCCGTACTGTGTTACTCTCAGTGCCCACCAGATGGCGATGCACACCATCAAACTATTGGCAGAAAGCCCCTCCAGGACATTGAAGCAGAAGGCATCTTCAAAGATGAAACACTACTAACAAAGCAACATAAGATGCATAAAAAATGAACATCATCATTCATCCTCAGAGAGATGCAAATCAAAACAACAATGAGATATCATCTTACACCACAGAGATTGGCACATATCTAAACGAGCAAGAACAAGATCAGAAGTGGATTCGGGAAAAGGGAACTCTTATACATTGTTGGTGGGAATGTCCACTGGTACAGTCTTCCTGGAAAACAATATGGACATTCCTCCAAAGACTAGAAATTGAGCTCCCATTTGAAGTATGCCCTGGGAAGCCAAAAAACACACAGGGAAACACGATTTGCATTTTTATTTTCATAGCTGAACTATTCACAATAGCCAGAATCAGGAAACAATCAGTGTGCCGGAGAACTGATGACTGGATAAAGAAACTTTGGCACATCTGTAGAATGAAATTCTATGCAGCTGTTAGGAAAAGTGAAGTTATGAAATTCGCCTATAAATGGATCACTATCAATATCATTATCATTCTGTTCATCATCAATTTTCTTGAGTGGGCTCCAGTAGCATCTCCATATATCCTGTCTCATGCTAGTAGAGCCCACGGGCATCTGCTCGCTCCAGGAACATAAAGAGCCTCAAACTATTATATTAGGTCATGGGAATGACCTAACATAATTGTTACTGGTATTTGGCATATCAAATACGACACGGACAGCTTGCCAGGCTTGCCTTGTGGGTGGCATACTCTTGTAGTCACCTCTAAATACAGCATTTATTGATGAACCGCACTGCTACAAGTGGCTGAGCGAGCCAGGCTGTGATAGTTTCGTCTGGTGGATGGAGTTCTGATGAGAGGGAGGTCTGGATGTGGAAAATGGTGGCCCTTATAGTGTGGGGGGGGGTCATATAAAAAACTTATTTACTCCTAGTGGCATAAACTAATAAAAAGACATGATTCTATTTATATATAATATATATAAATTACTTAGAGATGACTTACAGACATGGGGCAGAGCTGCTACTGGCTCTCCCTGTGCCCAGCTGCTCACGAGGTGCCTGGGCAGGATGGTGGGTTCTAGCCCTAGCCCGCCAACCCGAGCAGGGCCTCAAAAAGTCAGATGACCCTTCCCACTCCATGAGGGCTGCCATCTTCCACATCGGACTTCCCTCTGTTCAGAAGTCCAACCAGCAGCACAGGAGCCTATCACAGCCCGGATCATCGACACACACCCTGTAGTAGTTTTTTTTTCAATCCATCCCAGGTATGCTGATCCAGAGACTTACAGACATGGGGAATAGCTGCTATTGGCTCATCAATAAATGCTTCATCAATAAATGAATAAATAAATGAATCAATAAATGAATCAATAAATAGTTCATCAATAAATGCTGTATTTAGAGGTGATTACAAGAAAATGCCACCCACATGGCAAGCCTGGCAGCTGCCTTTGTCGTATTTGATATGCCAAATAGCAGTAACAAATATATTAGGTCAATACCATGACCTAATATAATTGTCTGAGGCGCTTTATGTTCCTGGAGCAAGCAGATGCCCTTGGGCTCTACTAGCATGAGACAGGACATACGAGATATTACTGGGCCAGTGCGAGCAAATACATGAAAGAGAGATACATGATGAATACATGATACAGATGAAACATGTGAAAAATATTGAAGAGCAAATACATGATGAGGTAATACATGAGAAATTAATAAATTTGTGTCTACACACTGCTAGAGAATGTGCACCAGTATGATTGCTAATATGAATGTGTTTCTTTTGAGAAAGATAAAAAAATTTCTAAAAATGAGACTTTAGTAATTTTTAAGACAACTCAGTGTCTAAATAGCACCAAATATGCATATTACGTAAATGAGTACATGGTATTTGAATACATTTTAATAAGTTGTTAAAAAATTAAAATAAAAAAAAATTAGTACAACACAACTGTAAACATGTTACCTCAAATACGAAAAATAAACAAACTACATAAAAAGCAAACAAAGACCCCCAATATGCTAAAGCAAGGGAAATAAATACATATATAGAAAAAAACAAGAGAAGCCCAGTGATTTCCAGATAGTTCTCTGAAAGACTGACATAACATACAACAGAAATATATTTATCAAGATTATTTTTTTTAAAACTGGATTTAAACGACTGAGAAAAAGCTAATTACAACCATACAGAAAATAGAAAGATCTTCGTGCAACAAACTACAAGTGACAACAAATATAGCTGATATGATCAAAATACACTCAAAGAAAAAGAGAAAATTCTCCATCTCAGTGCTCAGGAAATGCTCTTTACTGCAGCTAGGGAATGGAACCTGGTGCTTCTACATGCTAAGTTTTAGCTATTGCCCTGCCTTCTAGAGAGCAGAATATTTTTTAATTGATAACACTGCTGTTATTAAAACCACACTGTTCCGTTATCCTGGAAATCAAAATTTAAACAAAATTTAAGCAAAAATTTGAGCCCTGGTACACAAAGTTACTGATACCATTATTACAGGATCAGTGTTGTGTGTACATATTTTGTTATTGCTTAGCTTCTACTTTACATGTATTGACAGTGTTGTGCTACTTGGCATGGCAGTACAGTAGTGTTTGAGGAATTGCAAAATTTTGAACTGGGTAATAAAGTTGGAGTTCAATTTTTTAAGGAGCTGATATTGGCTGATGGACGTGACGGTCAGGCCTTCCCGAAGAACAGGGAGATGTGGGGAGGCAGCCCTCTGGCCATGGCATTCGGAGGCCACATCTTGGCTGAGGGCCAGTCCAAAAGGACCCATGGTGGTTGTGGGGTGGGGTAGGTCCCTCAGCTTGACTTTGTGACTCATGTGAGAAGCTGAGCTGTCTTCACTGTGGATGTCACTCAGTGGGAGTTCTGGATTTCTCACCGGCCAATGGAGTTGCAGACCCGAGAACACGCCCACGACCTCGCCTATAAGGCGCGGGGCCCTCCCCTTCTGGCACCATCTCTCAGTGAACCAGTTTATGTGGTGAAATCCTCATACTCTTAATCGCGAGATGTGGCTCCAACCCCCTGGCTCCGTGTTCCCCTCCTCCACTGTTTGTCTCCTTCCCCTCCCCCGCCCCTTTGTGTCGTCCATCCCCCAACCCTGTGCCAACCCAGACTGGATTCCAGAGGACTCCGCTGGCCAAAGAACGGAAGATGGTGAGAAAAAGCGCTGAGACTGGGATGTGTGCCTGAGTCTAAGGCCTTGTAATATCACCCCCACGGTGGCCAGTGTGTGGTCGAGATGAACCCTTGTCCAGCTTGCCTTTGACTGGAAGGATAGCACAGTGGGGGAGGACCTTTGCCTTGCATGCGGCCAATCTGCCTTCGATTCAAAGCATCCCATATTGTCCACTGAGCACAGCCATGAGTAATTCCTGAATGCAGAGGCAGGATTAATCCTGAGCTTCAATGGGTTTGACCCAAAAAAAAAAAACTCTTGGCCTTTATGGCACCCAAAGCCAAACAACAGTCTGAGCTGGGATCACCCCCCCACCCACCCCCAGGATCTTCTCTGTTCTGGGGATGGCACCTGTCGCTAATGGGGCCCAAGCTGCCAGATGACACAGTTCTAGGCACTATTTGGGGCTGAGTTGGTGGCAGGGACGGGAGAACTGAGGAGGACAGGGCCTGCTCTCTCTGACATTCACTGTTCTATAGCTCTGGATCTATACTAGGCTGTGTGGTTTTGCCACTGATTGGGCAAATCCTGCCAGGAGCAAACGCTTCTGGATGGTGGGGTTCCTGTCCATGGGGTCTCAGCATTTCCCAGCCTATCATTTGCACTGGCTTTCACAGGACGACGACTTGACGTGCTCCTATTGCTCTTGTGTCTAAGATGTTGTCCCACAGCCAGGGTCCCCCTCTTTCCTACCTGACATTGCAAAAGACTTATGTGTTATCACTGTGGTATCCTATCCACTTTCTTGGGTGGGTCAGGTTCTGGGGTGGCCCAAACCCCTGCATCCAGCACCCTAATGCCCACCTAAACCTTCTGTGTGGAAATTCACATCCACACCATTGGTCAGCACCCAGAGCCCAGGCCCAGCCGTCCTGTAAGTGGGCTCCTGGTTCTGGGTCCTTTCTCTCCTGCAGACAAGCATGGAGACATGCTTGGCCGAGTCACACTCGGCTCAGTTACAGGACAGGAAGTGTTTCCAGGTAGTGGCCAGGGATCTGTAGATCAGGAATTAGGGATCAGGAAGAAGCACCATCTCTTCTTTACTCAAAGCGTCTGGACTGGGGTGAGCCACAGTCTTTCCTTATCCCTACCCATCCCTCCCAGGCTCTGAGACATCGCGGCTGTCCCACGGGCTCCTGGCCTGAGATCGCCCAGCATCGCGCTTGATTCAGCGGATCTGAGGAATCAGAGGGGTCACACAGTGTCACGGCAGACAATTAATGGTGTTTCTAGCCCAGGAGTTGAGAGGACATTCTCACAGCTCAGGTGACAGATGGGGACAGACCTGTGCAGAGATAGACGAATGTACTACTTCCGGGAAAAGCAAAGGTCAGCACCAATGTCCAACAGTCTGTGAAGTCCCCCAGCTGTTGTTCTTCCATGAAGTTGTTTATCAAATCTGAATAGAGTCTAGCCGGGGCAAGTGTTCATGGCATCGATTTCACTGAGTTGTTTCATTTTTTCACTATAAACCCACCTGTTTCGACATGGACGGTGTTGCCTGAGAAATCGAATGTAAATCGAAGGGATACTCCTTTGTATGTCATTTTCTTCTTTGAGCCCCCTTTCAGTCCTCTTGGACTTCTAGCCCCAGTGACATATCAATCTAGGACTGCAGATGCTACATCCTGGGGGCTCCACAGGGATTTTCCTGGTCCAGAGCCATGGCCGCCCCCAACACGGTGGTGAGCTCTTGAACCCTCGTGCAATGGATCCCCAGGAACCAAGGTTTCCTGCTTCGTCCCTGGATCCTTCCACTCAGAGTCAAGCAGGGGTCGGATCACTGGCGTGATTTGCAAAGGAGAAACATGTTTGAGCTCCAGCAGGGAAACCATCGGGCAGCAGAGAGGCAGACCCCAGAGAGTGGGAGACCTGGGGACCACAAGGTGACCAGTAAGCACGGCCACCAAGACTGGCCATTGATCGGCATGCTGGAGTTGGGACCCCACTCCTCATGACTTCTGAACTGGGTGCTGTGGGTGTTACAAAGTGCGCTGCATTCCGCATGCATTAGCCCATCCCTAGGACCTCCTCAGTCTCTCCTTATCCCAGACCACGCCTCTCGGGCTATGGGACATCGCTGCTGTCTCACAGAGCTCGCTCCTGGCCTGACTTCTCCCAGCATTGCAGCATGCGTGATTCAACCGTTCTGAGGAAGACTTGAGGGGACACACAGTGTCAGGGCAGACACTTGTTTGTACTTCTAGCCCAGTAGATGAGAGGATGTTCTCACAGCTCAAGAGACTGCTGAAGCAGTGACAGATGGGCACAGACTAGTGCAGAGACAGACGAATATACTGGGACTTGGGTACAGAAGGAGTTCAGCACCAGAGTCCAACAGGCCTTACAGCACAGGCGTTGTGACCCTGGTCCCCCAACTATGGCTTGTGGTGTTGCCAGACCTGGGGGCGTGTATCAAGTGACAGGGCCCCTGCCCTTCCTTTGCGTGATCTCTTCAGAGTTAACTTCTTCTGTGGGTTTGTGAATGGAGCAGCTGCTGGAGTAAGAAGGAAAGAATAACTGTGTCTGGCTGAATCCTGGCTCTACACTTCAGGAATCTCTTGGGGGACAATGTGGGATGCCGGGGGTCAAACCCAGGTTGACCATATGCAAGGTGAATTCATACCCTCTGTGTTGTTGCTCAGGCTCCTATATTATATCTGTATCTGCTACAGGCCTGACAATGGAATGGTGCAATTGCTTCAAGGATAGAAGAAAAATAGCTTCAGTATAGAACAGTATGGACCTACATATATGTACATGTATTTGTTTATATGCACACACATTCTTTTTCTTGGAAGGGGGCTTCTAACCTCAGTTCGGCATGTCAGGGGTCATTCCCGGCTACAATGGGCCCACTGGCTCAGGCAGTATAATCCTCCAGGCCAGTGTTGCTGGGGGCCACCAGAGCCACTCGCTTCAGAGCTTGGTGCTGGGACATCCAAGAGAGTGTCTCACGCTCAAGGCATGTGCCTCCATTCACTGAACCGTCGCTCTGCTTCCCATTTACTGTTTATTTGAGGGGCTTGGGGGCAATATGAGATGCCAGGGATTGAAGTAGGTCAGTTTCATTCAAGCAATCCTTGGGGTTCGTTGAGATTTTGAGAAAAAGAACTTTACGTTTTGTTTTCTTGTTTTTTGATGTTCCTTTTTGGGTCACACCAAGCAATGATCAGGTCTTTCTCCTGGCTCTGTGCTTAGGAATTGTTTCCAGCGATGCTGGATGGGCCATATAGGATGTTGGGGATCTAACCCGGATCGGCCACGTGCAAGACAAATGCCCTCCTCGCTGGACAATTGCTTGGAGCGGCCCTGCGGAAAAGAACTTTAAAAAGTCAATGTGGGATGCTCTTCCTCTTTATTTTTCTGCTCTTTTCTCTGTTCTTTAAGTTGGAGAACATCTAATGAATCTTTTCATTTCCCTTCTGCCATCTCAACCTGCTGTCGACCTTACCTTTTTTTTTCCAATTTGTCTTAAATTTCAGGTATAGTAAGTTGAACTCCAAATATCTCTCTGGTTCTTCAAGTGTCTGGTGATATCTGTCCTCCTCTGAGATCCCACACAGATTTACATAATTTTAATACATGTTCCGTTAGTCTTTCAATGGATTTTTTCCATGGGAACATATTAGTAATAACTGCCTTGAAGATTTTATGACTTGCCAAATTTAAACAACCGTAAAAGGCCACTGGCCAGTTCTAGCCCCTCTCCATAGCAGGAGTTTGCTTCTGATTCAAGCCGGTAGGAGAGAGTCTGTTGCTAAATTATATTCTTTCTTTTGAGGGTTCACTGGAGTGAGTCAGAGCGACCAGTATAATGTCCTTTGTTGAAAAGGGGGAGATTTATAAACAAAGCTTTGTTTTATTTTATTTTATTTTATTTTATTTTATATATTTATTTATTTATTATTTTGCTTTTTGGGGGGCAATCCTGCAGTGTTCAGGGGTTTCTTCTGTCTCTGCAGTCAGGAATTTCTTGGCAGTGCTCAGGGGACTGTATGGGATGCTGGAGATTGAACCTGGGCCCACTGACCTGCAAGGCAAATGCCATCCCCGCTGTGCTATCGTTTCAGCCCCATCATTTGACTTTGCCTCAGGGAAAGAAGAATTCTGCAGATTGGCCAAGAATTTTGCTTTCCATGGACAATGGTTTATTTGACCATTGACAAAGGTTTATTTTTCCTGGACAATGGTTTATTTGGAAACTGGATTGAGAGGTGCCCCTCTCTGGCAGGTGCCGGCTTTGCATGAGGAATGATCCCTTCCGAAAACCTGTAACGATTGTCAAGAACATTTTTGAGTCCGAAGGTTGGGAGGTTAGCCATTCCTGGCAGTGTTTAGAGTTTACTCCAACTCTGTGATCAGAGGTTTCTCCCAAGGGTGTTGGGATCAAATCTTCATGCAAAGCTGGTGCTGAGCCTCCCAGGAAACTGAATCTTCCTCTCTGGAATAGCCCCTTTGTATCAACGGGTCAGGATTTATTTTGTTGAAATGGCCTCTTGGATGTTCCTTGATGGGTCGAATATGGTGATACATAACTTTCCCACACTCACTAGTTTACTTTTTCTCCTCAGCAGAGCAGTTCTCAGGCTTATTTAGGTGCTCAGGATCACCTGTACCTTGTGAAGAGGCGGGGCCCGGCCCATTGGGGAGATGCTGCCTTTCTCACTAGCTCCCTGGCGGGCCCTTGCTGCAGGCCCATGGAGGGTGTCTGAGTACCAGCCTATTCCTGAGGGACCATGGAGAGCTTGTCTGGCAGCAATCTGGCTCTGACCTGTGCCTACTGTGTTACCCTCAGTACCCACCAGACGGCGATGCCCAACTAGGAAGCAGAGAAAGCCTTCCACCCTCAAAACTATTGGCAGAAAAACCCTCAATGACATTTAAGCTAAAGGCATCTTCAAAGGTGAAACACCACTAACAAAGCAACTAGAAGGAAAGATAAACATATGGAACTACATGAAAGTAAAAGGCTTCTGCAATCCAGAGAAACAGTGACCAAGATACAAAGACAGGGCACAGAATGGGAAAGAATATTCACCCAATACCCAGCTGATAAGGGATTAATATCCAGGATATATCAGGCACTGGTAGAAATGTACAAGAAATAAACAGCCAACCCCATCAAAAAATGGGGAGAAGAAATGAACAGCAACTTCAACAAGGAAGAAATACGAATGGCCAAAAGACATATGAAAAAATGCTCATCATCATTCATCATCAGAGAGATGCAAATCAAAACCACAATGAGATATCATCTTACACCACAGAGATTGGCACATATCCCAAAGAGCAAGAACCACAAGTGCTGGCGTGGATGCGGGGAAAAGGGGACTCTCATCCATTGTTGGTGTGAATGTCGACTGGTACATTCTTCCTAGAAAACAATATGGACATTCCTCCAAAACTTAGAAATTGAGCTCCCATTTGGCCCCGCCATACAATTCCTGAGGGGTTTACCCTCGGAAGTGAAAAACACACAGCGGAAACACCATCTGCGGCTTCATTTTCAGGGCAGCACTCTTCACAATAGCCAGAATCTGGAAACAACCAGAGTGCCGGAGAACTGATGACTGGATAAAGACTCTTTGGTGGCCAGGAGTTTCTTTAGTGTCCAGATGTCCAGTGGGTAGGGCATTTGTCTTGCATACGGCCGACCTAGTTTTGATCCCCGGCATCCCATTTGGTCCCCTAAGCACCGCCAGGAGTAATTCCTGAGTGCAGAGCCATGAGTAAATCCTGAGCATCGCTGGGTGTGCCCTAAAAATAAATAAAAAAAAAGAAAAATGAAAAGAGAAAAAAAAAGAAAGAAACTTTGTCACATCGATAGCAAGGAATCCTCTGCAGCTGTTAGGAAAACTGAAGTTATGAAATTTGCCTTTGAATGGATGGACATGGAGAGAATCATGTTGAGTGAAATTAGCCAGAAGGAAAAATACAGATATAGAGTGACTACATTTATTTGAGGCACATATATATATATATATGCTATATGGCGAAACACGGATCAGGAGGTTTTATCAAATGTGGAAACTGTCACAAAATGTGGGAGACAGAGGCTAGGTGAGACAGAGAATGGAACATTGTACTAATAATTGTTGACAGCGCTAATACCAACCTAAAACTGAGCATTAAATACAGGCAACATGATACATATGACAACCTCTGAATGTATGTATTGTAATCCATGATGTGGAAGGGAAGGAAGAGAGAAAGAGAGAAAGACAAATAGATAAAGACCCCTGCCATAGAGGCAGGCAAGGGGCGGAGGGAGGGAATCGGGGACATTGGTGGTGGGAATTGGGTGGAGGGATGGGGGCTGGATCTCTGTATGACTGAAACCCAAATATGAACCTCTTGTGAACATCATTGTAATTGGATATCTCACGGTGGAATATTAAATATTAAAAATGCTCTATGAACATGAAAGAAAAACAATAAAGTTCAGATTGCAAGGGACAGTGAGAAAGGGCCAGATCTGAATATCAGTTTTCTCTTTAATGGGTGAGGGTTTCGGGTGGGAAGTTTCTATGCAGGAGCATTCTTTTGAAAAATAATTTATTAAAGATGTCTGCTTCCAAAATTCACGAAAAAAAAGGTAAATACAAGATAACATACAAGTGTTAGTATATCTCTATTTTGGGTGACAAATTATGGCCACACAAATGTGATCTGTTGTCTTTTATGTAAATAAAGTTTTGTAACCCGTTGTTTACAAAAAAATCTATTGGCAGAAAATTCCTGCAAATGCTAGGTCCACATTCAGATCTGAAGGTACCTGACGCCATCTGAGCTAGTGTACTTGGTGGGAGACAGAGGGAGGCCAGTGAGGGAAGGGTTTGACTTTCAATGCTGCAGCCAGGTCGCACACCTTCTTCCTAGACAGGAGATTCTACATGGATTAGGATGATGATGATGATGATGATGATGATGATGATGATGATGATGATGATGATGATGATGTTGTGGATGATGTGATGATGATGATGATGATGGTGATGATGATGATGATGATGTTGATGATGATGATGATGACCGCCTTACTACTAATGGTGTTGCTAAAGTTGTGACCTTGGCCATCTATGTCATTGCTTTTGCTTATTGAAATAGTGGCCCTCTACTCATAATTTTTTTCTTTTTGTGTCACACTTGGCATTGCTTAAGGGTTACTCCTGATTAAGTACTCAGGAATTGCTCCTGGCGGTGCTCAGGGGAACATATGGGATGTTGGGGAAGGAACCTGGGTCTGGCCGATTGCAAGCCAAGCGCCCCACCCGCTGGACTATCGATCCAGGCCCACGCTTCTCAATTGATTTAACAAAGTTGTTCCAATTACTGTGTTACACTCAGTATTCAACCCCAATCCCACCACCATTACGCTGCCCACACAGTTGCAACTGTCCACACAACAACTCTCCATGTTGCTACAACAGTCCACCACTACTGTAAAAGTCTTCTAACAGTGCAACTGCCACCCCTGTTTCAAAGGCCCACCACCAAAAGAGCACGGCACCATTACAACAGCCCACCAGCATTATACGCAATTTTTCCAACCAGCACTTCAGCCTGCCCCTAGAGCAGACCCTCAATAATCTATTTTATATTGCTTGCTCTAGTTTGCTAACATGATCTAGCAACGTTTTCGTAGAAAATAGTGAAGACTGTCCAGTCTCACAGTGAACCATTGAGCCCTCATACACAAAGTGTCTGATACCGTTGTTACAGGATCAGTGTTGTGTGTACATATTTTGTTATTGCTTAGCTTCTACTTTACATGTATTGACAGTGTTGTGCTACTTGGCATGGCAGTACAGTAGTTTTTTGAGGAATTGCAAAATTTTGAACTGGGTGATAAAGTTTGAGTTCAACTTTTTAGGGAGGTGATACTGGCGGATGGATCGTGACTATCAGGCCTTCCCGAAGAACAGGGAGATGTGGGGAGGCAGCTCTCTGGTCACGGCATTCGGAGGCCCCACCTTGGGTGAGGACCAGTCCAAAAGGACGCATGGTGGTTGTGGGGGTGGGGGAGGTCCCTCAGGCCCACGAGAACTTTGTGACTCAAGTGAGAAGCTGAGCGGTCTTCACTGTTGACGTCACTCTGTGGGAGTTCTGGATTTCTCACCGGCCAATGGGGTTTGCAGACCCGAGACCACGCCCACGACCCCGCCTAAAGGCGCGGGGCCCTCCCTTTCTGGCGCCATCTCTCAGTGAACCAGTTTATGTGGTGAAATCCTCATACTCTGAATCGCGAGATGTGGCTCCAACCCCCGCTCTGTGTTCCCCTCCTCCACTGTGTGTCTCCTTCCCCCCCCCCTTGTGGCGTCCATCCCCCAACCCTGTGCCAACCCAGACTGGATTACAGAGGACTCCGCTGGCCAAAGAACGGAAGATGGTGAGAAAAAGCGCTGAGATTGGGATGTGTGGCCGTGTCTAAGGTCTTGTAATGGCACCCCCCCCACGGTGGCCAGTGTGTGGTCCAGATGAACCCTTGTCCCTCTTGCAGTCCTGGCCCAAGTCGACTGTCAGTCAGGCCTTCAGCAGAGTCTGCCGGCAGTCAGGACTCCCTGGGACTCTGGGCTAGTGACCTCCAGGGACTCCAGGAACTTTCCGGTCCCTACTGTCCCCGTAACTGGCCTTCCTGGGCTCCAGGTGTCCTAAGACTTTGGTGACACCTTGTTCCCTTCCCTCCGCCAGGGCAGCCACTGTGGCCTGGGACAGGGCCATCAGGGCTGTGTACCCGGCTGCCTGTCTTTCCTTACTGGGACTGAGGCTTAGAACCAAGGTCCCAAGCCCCAAGCTCCTAGAGTTTCACCCCCACTAGGGGTTATTATTGTCGGTCCCCATGTGAGGTTTGGAGGTGTCTGCGAGCACGGGCCCCCTTCAGTTGGGCTCTGGCCTACCCTGGTACTTGATCGTTAACAAAGCATGGACCACATTTGGAAGCCACAGTTTGGGTTTTTGGACCATGTCCACACTCATTGTCATGCCGCAGGTGGAAGTGGCGGAACCAAAGGACCCGGTCCTCAGGGCAGCTGATGAGTATCTGACCCAGCTCCAGCAGTTCCTGCTCATAGTGCAACAGCATCTGGACAGCTTCCAGCAGCTGGTCTCTGAGAAGGAGGAGCTGCATCAGCAGCTGCTGCAGCAGAGGCAGCTCCTGGACCAGCTGCAGTTGGAGCGACCCAGAGGGCAGGCGGTGTTGGAGGAGGCCCTGAAGAAGCTGAGGGAGACCCAGGTGAGAGTCGGGGCAGGCCCTCAGGGGCAGGGAGGGCGGCAGCCAGCTCCTTCCTTGCTCCTCACAGACCGCCTTCTCCTTTAGGAGCTCCTCAGACAGTCAGAGGAGGAGAACCAGCAGTTCCGGGCCCTGCTGAAGTCACAAGCATGCCGTGAGAAGGGTTTGTGGCAGGGCAAAGGGTTCCCCTGGAGGGAGAAGCCCCCCTTTGCGAGTTTGTTGGTGGGGCTATGGGATGGTGGACCAAGAGGGCCCCCCCCCCCCAGGCCACCCTCCTTTCTAGGCTCACTGAGACCCTGGTGCCGCCCCACAGCCAGTCCAGTGTCAAAGGACACAGAGGTGAAGGAGAAAGAGGTGCTGGAACCCAAGAAGCTCATGCAGGTGAAGGCGATTGTAAATGCAGAGGTGGACGAGACCTTGAAGACCAGTGAAGTGGAGGTGATGATGGAGAAGGAGGGCGTCCAAGAACATGAAGACTGTCATGCCAGAGGCGATGGGCTGGTCTCCAATTTCCCTCTTATTCCCATTCTTTTACCGCAATAATGGACGTGACCCTCTCCAAATCAACCAAATCTAGCCCCAACCCTGTCCTTCCCTGCTCTTCCTTCCTGTTCTCCTCTCACCCTTCTCGTCCTGCCACATCCTGCTCCCATGCACTTCCTCATTTAGGATTTAATAAAACAAGCAACTTTTGAATCTGGGCATCATGCATGTCCTCAAACTCTAGCTACCATGGATTCATGAGAGGCAGAAATGTTCTCAATATTAGTCACCAGGGTTCCATGACCAGAAAATGTCCTCCAAGACTTACCACCACAGGCTTGGGGGCCAGAAAAGTCCACAAAATAGTCACCAGCGATACTGGTAGCAGATATGTTCACAACAGTAGCTACCAAGAGCTTATCCCCTAGCACCAGACACATGTTAAAGTGGCAGATTTGTTCCCCAAGACTAAATACTTGTTTTTCAGGGCAGAAATGTCGCTCCACCCAGGTACACGTGAGTCCAGAACAGACACGCCCTTCGAGCTGTGTTGTTGCTCAGGCTCCTATATTATATCTGTGTCTGCTACAGGCCTGACAATGGAGTGGTGTAATTACTTCAAGTATAGAAGAAAAAATAGCTTCAAGTATAGAACAGTATGGACCTACATATATGTACATGTATTTGTTTATATGCACACATTCTTCTTCTCGGAAGGGGGCTTCTAACCTCAGATCGGCATGTCAGGGGTCGTTCCCAGCTACAATGGGCACACTGGGGCAGGCAGCATAAAACTCCAGGACAGTGTTGCTGGGGGCCACCACAGCCACTCGCTTCAGAACTTGGTGCTGGGGCATCCAACAGAGTGTCTCACTCTCAAGGAATGTGCCTCCATTCTCTGAACCGTCGCTCTGCTTCAAATTTACCGTTTATTTGAGGGCCTTGGGGGCAATATGAGATGCCAGGGATTGAAGTAGGTCAGTTTCATTCAAGCAATCCTTGGGGTTCATTGAGATTTTAAGAAAAAGAACTTTACTTTTTGTTTTTTTTTGTTTTTTTGATTTTCCTTTTTTGGGTCACATCCAGCAATGATCAGATCTTTCACCTGTCTCTGTGCTTAGGAAATGTTTCTAGCGATGCTGGATGGGCCATATAGGATGTTGGGGGATCTAACTCGGATCGGCCCCATGTAAGACAAATGCCCTCCTCGCTGGACAATTGCTTGGAAGCGGCCCTGCAAAAAAGAACTTTAAAAAGTCAATGTGGGATGCTCTTTCTCTTTATTTTTCTGCTCTTTTCTTTGTTCTTTAAGTTGGAGAACTTCTAATGAATCTTTTCATTTCCCTTCTGCCATCTCAACCTGCTGTCGACATTACCTTTTTGTTTCCAATTTTTCTTAAATTTCAGGTATAGTACGTGGAACTCCAAATATCTCTCTGGTTCTTCAAGTGTCTGGTGATATCTGTAGTCCGCTGAGGTTTAACACAAATTTACATAATTTTAAAATATGTTCCGTTAGTCTTTCAATGGATTTTTTCCATGGAAACATATTAGTAACAACTGCCTTGAAGATTTTATTTCTTGCCAAATTTAAACAACCGTAAAGGCCACTGGCCAGTGCTAGCCCCACTTCATAACAGGATTTTGCTTCTGATTCAAGCCGGTAGGAGGGAGTCCGTTGCTAAATTATAATCTTTCTTTTGAGTGTTCACTGGAGTAAGTCACACCGACGAGTATAATGTCCTTTGTTGAAAAGTGGATATTTAAAAACTAAGCTTCATTTTATTTTATTTTATTTTATATATATATTTATTTTATTGCTTTTGTTGTCACTCCTGGAGTGTTCAGGGGGTTCTTCTGACTCTGCAGTCAGGAATTTCTTGGCAGTGCTCAGGGGACCATATGGGATGCCAGAGATTGAACCTGGGCCCACTGACCTGCAAGGCAAATGCCATCCCCTGCCGTGCTATCGTTTCAGCCCCATCATTTGATTTTGCCTCAGGAAAGAAGAATTCTGCAGACTGCCCAAGAATTTTGCTTTCCATGGACAATGGTTTATTTGACCTTGGACAAAGGTTTATTTTTCCTGGACAATGATTTACTTGGAAACTGGATTGAGAGGTGCCCCTCTCTGGCAGGTGCCGGCTTGGCACGAGGAATGATCCCTTCCAAAAACCTGTAACGATTGTCAAGAACATTTTTGAGTCTGAAGGTAGGGAGGTTAGCCATTCCTGGCAGTGTTTAGAGTTTACTCCAACTCTGTGATCAGAGGTTTCTCCCAAGGGTGTTGGGATCAAATCTTCATGCAAAGCTGGTGCTGAGCCTCCCAGGAAACTGAAACTTCCTCTGTGGAATAGCCCCTTTGTATCAATGGGTCAGGATTTATTTTGTTGAAATGGCCTCTTGGATGTTCCTTGATGGGTCGAATATGGTGATACATAACTTTCCCACACTCACTAGTTTACTTTTTCTCCTCAGCAGAGCAGTTCTCAGGCTTATTTAAGTGCCCAGGATCACCTGTACCTTGTGAAGAGGCGGGGCCCGGCACATTGGGGGAGATGCTGCCTTTCTCACTAGCTCCCTGGCGGGCCCTTGCTGCAGGCCCGAGGAGGGTGTCTGAGTACCAGCCTATTCCTGAGGGACTATGGAGAGCTTATCTGGTGGCAATCTGGCTCTGACGTGTGCCTACTGTGTTACTCCTCCATTGCCCACCAGATGGCGATGCCCACCTAGGAAGCAGTGACAGCCTTCCACCATCAAAACTATTGGCAGAAAAACCCTCAATGACATTTAAGCTAAAGGCATCTTCAAAGGTGAAACACCACTAACAAAGCAACTAGAAGGAAAAAAAGATAAAAATATGGAACTACATGAAAGTAAAAGGCTTCTGCAATCCAAAAGAAACAGTGACCAAGATACAAAGACAGTGCACAGAATGGGAAAGAATATTCAACCAATACCCAGCTGGTAAGGGGTTAATATCTAGGATATATCAGACACTGGTAGAAATTTACAAGAAAGAAACAGCCAAGTCCATCAAAAAATGGGGGAGAAAAAATGAGCAGAAACTTCAACAAGGAAGAAATACAAATGGCCAAAAGACATATGAAAAAATGCTCATCATTCATTATCAGAGAGATGCAAATCAAAACACAATGAGATATTGTCTTACACCACAGAGGTTGGCACATATCCCAAAGAGCAAGAACCACAAGTGCTGGCTTGGATGCAGGGAAAAGGGGACACTCATCCATTGTTGGTGTGAATGTCGACTGGTACAACCTTCCTAGAAAACAATATGGACATTCCTCCAAAGACTAGAAATTGAGCTCCCATTTGACCCAGCCATACCATTCCTGGGGATTTACCCTCGGAAGCGAAAAACACACAGCAGAAACACCATCTGCCACTTCATTTTCATAGCAGCACTATTCTCAATAACCAGAATCTGGAAACAACCAGTGTGCCCGAGAACTGATGACTGGATAAAGACACTTTGGTGGCCAGAGTTTCTTTAGTGTCCAGATGTCCAGTGGGTAGGGCATTTGTCTTGCATATGGCCGACCTAGTTTTGATCTCCGGCATCCCATTTGGTCCCCTGAGCACAGTCAGGAGTAATTCCTGAGTGCAGAGGCCGGAGTAAATCCTGAGCATCTCTGGGTGTGCTCTAAAATAAAATAAAAAATGAAAAAATGAAAAAAGAAAAAAAAAAGAAAGAAACTTTGTCACATCGATAGCAAGGAATACTGTGCAGCTGTTAGGAAAACTGAAGTTATGAAATTTGCCTATATATAAATTGATGGACATGGAGAGAATCATGTTGAGTGAAATTAGCCAGAAGGAAAAATAAAGATATAGAGTGACTACATTTATTTGCATGGCATATATATATATAAATATATATGTATGTATGTCATCATTATGATACCAAAATCCAATGTTAGACAAAACATGGATCAGGAGGTTTTATCAAATGTGGAAATTGACACAAACACAAAATTTTTGAGACAGAGGCTAGGTGAGACAGAGAATGGAACAGTGTACTAATAATTGTTGACAGTGCAAATACGAACCTAAAACTCAGCATTAAATACAGGCAACAGGATACATATGACAACCTCTGAATGTATATATTGTAATCCACAATGTGGAAGGGAAGGAAGAGAGAAAAGAGAGAAAGAGAAACAGCTAAAGCCTCTGCTATAGAGGCAGGCTAGGGAGGAGGGAGGGAATCGGGGACATTGGTGGTGGGATTGGGTGGAGGGATGGGGGCTGGATCTCTGTATGACTGAAACCCAAATATGAACCTCTTGTGAACATCCTTGTAATTGTATATCTCACTGAAGAATATTAAATATTAAAAATGCTATATGAACATGAAAGAAAAACAGTAAAGTTCAGATTGCAATGAACAGTGAGAAAGGGCCAGATCTGAGTATCAGTTTTCTCTTTAATGGGTGAGGGATTCGGGTGGGAAGTTTCTATGCAGCAACAATTTTTGAAAAATAATTTATTAAAAAATGTCTGTCAAAATTCATTAAAAAAGGTAAATACAATATAAGCATACAAGATAGGTAGGTGTTAGTATATCTCTATTTTGGGTGAGCAAATTATGGCGCAAAAATGTGATCTGCTTTATTTTAGGTAAATAAAGTTTTGTACCCCGTTTGTTACAAAAATCTATTGGCAGAAAATTCCTGCAAATGCTAGGTCCATATTCAGATCGGAAGGTACCTGACACCATCTGAGTTAGTGTACTTGGTGGGAAACAGAGGGAGGCCAGTGAGGGAAGGGTTTGGCTTTCAATGCTGCAGCCAGGTCTCACATCTTATTCCTAGACAGTAGAATCCACGTTAATTAGGATGATGCTGAAGATGATGATGATGATGATGATGATGATGATGATGATGATGATGATGATGACTGCCTTACTGTTGCAGGACTCCTAAGGGCCGCTGCATCTGCTCTGGATTGCCTCCCCGCAAATCACTCCATAGATAAGGGGGTAGTCTAAATGTGGCAGTTTATCCGACCATGTATGCTGTACTAGCTGGTATAAATATTCTCCCATGCTATCACAATCATCGTGGGACTAGCTAGATCTTACCAGCATATTAGCCTGGCCACGTAGAACACCTAAGTAATTAGACCAGAGAGAAATGCTGTTTGCTTCCAAACAAACAAGCATGGCTCCCTGATAAAATATAAAACTACAATGAAGTAGAGGAGACTTGTGAAGGCTTGGAGAAATATTTAACTGGCATTGGTGTTGATCTTTGGTACAGTGACATGCCATCTCAGAAACCCCCTTCTCTACATTTCAAAGGCATTCCCGGCTCAAAACATTAGCACAGTAAAGGCCCTAGGTGAGATGCAGGGAGGGATTACCTAAGGGCATTGGACCCTCCCTGCTTTCCATAACAATGGGAGGAAGGTCTGAGTTGCGGGGGTATAAACTAGCCAGTACCCGCTCTCCCTGTCTTCTTCCCTGTGGGATCTCGCCTTGTGAGCGTTTATTCCCCTTGGAAGTTTTTACACGTGGTGGTCGCCATCTTGGCCTACACGTGGCTGGGGTTCTACCCTGGAATCCTAAGCATCGGGTTTTTCCTTTTGCTGATTTGTATGCCTGAACCTGTGATAAGTAAAGTCTTTTTAAAACTGCATCGGATTCCTGAGTGTTCATCCATTCCTCGCCGGCTTCGGAGGTAGAAGGGAACTCGCTTCCTGGCACTGTCGGGGACCCGCGGAGCGCCCGACACCTTACTACTAATATGTTGCTAAAGTTGAGACCTTGGCCATCTATGTCATTGCTTTTGCTTATTGAAATAGCGGCCCTCTACTCAATAGTATTTTTTTTGTGTGTGTGTCACCATTGGCATTGCTTAAGGGTTACTCCTGACTACACACTCAGGAATTTCTCCTGTCATTGCTCAGGGAACATATGGGATGTTGGGGGATCGAACCTGGGTCTGGCCGATTGCAAGCCCCACCCCCCCCCCTGGACTATCGATCTAAGGCCCACGCTTCTCAATTGATTTAACAAAGTTGTTCCCATTTATGTGTTACACTCAGTGTTCAACCCCAATTCCACCACCATTACACTGCCCACACAGTTGCAACTGTCCACAAAACAACTCTCCATGTTGCTACAACAATCCACCACTACTGTAAAAGTCTCCAAACAGTGCAATTACCATTCCCTTTTCAAAGGCCCACCACCGCAAGTGCACACCACAATAACAACAGCCCACCAGCATTATACGCAATTTTTCCAACCAGCACTTCAGCCTGCCCCCTAGAGCAGACCCTCAATAATCTATTTTATATTGCTTGCTCTAGTTTGCTAACATGATCTAGCAACGTTTTCTTAGAAGATCGTGAAGATTGTCCAGTCTCACAGTGAACCATTGATCCCTCGTACACAAAGTTATTGATACCATTATTACAGGATCAGTGTTGTGTGTACATATTTTGTTATTGCTTAGCTTCTACTTTACATGTATTGGCAGTGTTGTGCTACTTGGCATGGCAGTACAGTAGTTTTTGAGGAATTGCAAAATTTTGAACTGGGTGATAAAGTTGGAGTTCAATTTTTAAGGAGCTGATATTGGCAGATGGACGTGACTGTCAGGCCTTCGCGAAGAACAAGGAGATGTGGGGAGGCAGCCCTCTGGTCATGGCATTCGGAGGCCCCATCTTGGGTGAGGACCAGTCTAAAAGGAACCATGATGTTTGTGGGGTGGGGGAGGTCCCTCAGGCTCCCAAGGACTTTGTGACTAAAGTGCTGGAAGTTAGCAGTCCTCACTGTTGATGTCACTCTGTGGGAGTTCTGATTTCTCACCGCCCAATGAGGTTGCAGAAGCGAGACCACGCCCAATAAATCTCCTGGCCCTCCCCTCTGGCACCATCTCAGTGAACCAGTTTATGTGGTGAAATCCTCATACTCTGAATGGCGAGATGTGGCTCCAACCCCCTGGCTCCGTGTTCCCCTCCTCCACTGTGTGTCTCCTCCCCCTCCCCGTTGTGGCGTCCATCCCCCAACCCAGTGACAACCCAGACTGGATTGCAGAGGACTCAGCTGGCCAAAGAACGGAAGATGGTGAGACAAAGCGCTGAGTTGGGTTGTGTGGCCGAGTGTTAGTTCTTTAATGGCACCCCCACGGTGACCAATGTGTGGGCCCAATGAACCCTTGCCCCTCTTGCTGTCCTGGCCCAAGTTGACAGTCAGTCTGGCTTTCAGCATAGTCTGCCAGCAGTCAGGACTCCCCGGGACTCTGGGCTAGTGACCTCCAGGGACCCCTCTTCCAGGAGCTTCCCGGTCCCTCTGTCCCCGTAACAGGACTTCCTGGACTCCAGGTTTCCTAAGTCTTTGGTGGACACGGTGTTCCCCTGCCCTACGCAGGTTAGCTGTGGCCTGGGACAGGGCCATCAGGGCTCTATACCCGGCTTGCCTGTCTTTCCTTACTGGGGCTGAGGCTTGGAACCAAGGTTCCAAGCCCCAAGCTCTTAGAGTTTCACCCCCAATGCGGTTATTATTTTTGGTCCCCTTGTGATGTTTGGAGGTGTCCGGAACCACGGGCACCACTCAGTTGTGTTCTGGCCGACCCTGGTACTTGATAGTTACCAAAGTATTGACCACATTTGGGTCCCACTGTTTGGGTTTTGGACCATGACCACACTCATTGTCATGCCACGATGGAAGTGCAGATCCAAAAGACCCAGTCCTCAGGGCAGCAGGATGAGTATCTGACCCAGCTCCAGCAGTTCCTGCTCACAAGCCAAAAGCATCTGGACAACTCCCAGCAACTGGTCTCTGAGAAGGATGAGCTGCAGCAGCAGGTGCTGCAGCAGAGGGAGCCGGAGCTCCTGGACCAGCTGCAGCAGGAGCGATCCAGAGGGCAGGCGGTGTTGGAGGAGGCCCTGTAGGAGCTGAGGGAGCCCCAGGTGAGAGTCGGGCAGGTGCTCAGGGCAGCAAAGGCGGCAGCCGGCTCCCTTCCCTTCTCCCTCACAGACTGCCTTCTCCTTTAGGAGCTCCTCAGACACTCGAGGAGAAGAACCATCAGCTCCGGCCCTGCTGAAGTCACAAGAATGCTCTGAGAAGGGTGAGTGGCAAGGCAAAGGGTCCCCTGGAGGGAGAAGCCCCTTTGTGATTCAGGAGGCGGGGATATGGGATGTTGGACCTAGAGGGCCCCACCCCAGGCCTCTCCTCCCTTCTTGGCTGGCTGAGACCCTCGTGCCGCCCCACAGCCCGTCCAGTGTCAAAGGACGCAGAGGTAAAGGGAGACAGCAGTGCCGGAGCCTAAGAAGCCCATGCAGGTGAAGACGATTGTAAACACAGAGGTGGACCAGACCTTGAAACCAGTGAAGTGGAGGTGATGATGGAGAAGGAGGCGTCCAAGAACATGAAGACCTTGATGCCAGAGGCGATGGGCTGGTCTCCAATTTCCCTCTTATTCCCATTCATTTACCGCAATCATGGACATGACCCTCTCCAAATCATCCAAATCTAGCACCAACCCTGTCCTTCCCTGTTCTTCCTTCCTGTTCTCCTCTCACCCTTCTTCTCCTCCCACATTCCTGCTCCCATTCTCTTCCTCTTTTAGTATTTAATAAAATAAGCAACTTTTGAATCTGGGCGTCATGCATGTCCCCAAACTCTAGCTACCAGAGATTCCTGAGAGGCAGAAGTGTCCACAATATTAGTCAACAGTCTTCCACCACTAAGCACCACGGCTTCAGGGGCAGAAACGTCCACAAAATAGGCACCAGAGATACTTGGTAGCAGATATGTTCACAACAGTAGCTACCAGGAGCTTATCCCTAGCACCAGACACATGTTAAGTTGGCAGATTTGTTCCTCACCACTAAATACTTGTTTTTCAGGGCAGAAATGTCGCTCCCCGGGTACATGTGAGTCCAGAATAGACACCTCCTATGACAGCTCATCCAGAAGAGTCGGGACAGGCAAAGGCCACCCCCTTCTTAAAACTAGGTCTCAGAGAAAAGGCTAGGTGGAAATTGCCTCCCACACTCTCGTTGATTCAGAAATGTTAGGACCATGGGAAAAGCCAAGGTGAAGGGCTGCCTGTACGTAGCTCAGGGCACTATCCCCTTTGGTGTTGACTTGGGTTATGTGCAGAGGGTCCAGTTAGCAGTTTAGGTGCCTCAGGGCAGGCTCTGCATGCAGGGCCTCAAGTCCATTCCCTGGCACCACATGGCATCCTGAGCACAAAGGCAGGAGTACCCTGATAAATCCCTAAAACAGAAACGTCTCAGATAGATCCACACAATAAGGCTCCATAGAGCAATTGATTCGTGGTTGTGGGGAGGGGTTCATTGTGTCAGAGGAAATGCTGCGCTGTGAGGGCAAACGAACCCCCTTTCTGATCCAAGTTAAAACTGGGCCACTCAAACCTTAGCCTTTGACTGGAAGGATAGTACAGTGGGTGGGCACTTTTGCCTTGCTTGTTGCCAATCTGTCTTCAATTTGCAGCATCCCATTTGGTCCCCTGAGTACAGCCAGGAGTAATTCCTGAATGCATAACCAGGAGTAATGCTGAGCATCACTGGGTGTGACCCGCAAAAAAACATCTCTTGGCCTTTATGGTCCCCAAATCCATACAACAGTCTGAGCTGGGAGCTTACACTCCCAGGAACATTTTCTGTTCTGGGGATGGCTCCCCTGTTGCTAATGGAGTGGGAACCATCAGATCGACCGAGTTGTAGGCATTATTTGGCTTCTTTGAGTGAATAATGAATTGGATACACAAGGTAGGGCAGGAGGGTCTGGGACAGCTCTCACTGTCCTGTTTCTATTATTGTTAAAATCTAGAGATAAGTTTTTATACTAGGCCCTGTGGGTGTGTGTCACTGGAAACAGGAGGATGCTGACTTCACGATTGTGGGAGACTCATGCCAAGGGATCTCTACATGTCCAGAGCCTGTCACCTGCCAGTCATCCCCAGGTGACACCCAGTCAAGGGAGCCCCGGAGAATCCACTCAAAGGATTAAGGTTCAAAAACCTGATGCGTCCTCACCAGGGGAAGCCAGATGCGATACCCCAACACTGCAGCACCTGCGTGGCCTCACCACACTCCTGTTGCCTCCTCCTGTCCCCTCGGCAGTGCCCACTGCTAGAAGTCCCCACTAGGCCTCCTAATCCTAGTAGTTGCCTACCAAAGACACAGCTACAAGTCAGCAGAGATTGGGGAGAGTCCTGCATATGCTGACCGCCAGCATTAAGGAGGGACATTGCCAAGCAGAGCTGTCCTCTAGTGGATGTGAAGTGGGCACCGTGGTTGGCTGACCTCCCCACTAGGGCTCCTGTGCCTTTGGAACACTTCGTGAATCTGGGTGTCAGGCTGCAGCATTAGGAGCCACAGCAGTGCCCAGGTACCCTGGGCATGGTCCTTTCCAGGTGGGATGAAGGGCTTCTCCCAGCCACTACCAGATGCAACTCAGGTTTGAGACTGCTCCTGAACAGTCCAGTGTCTCTGGGAAGGAGATTTCATCCACCATTTCCTGAGAGTCAGGGTTTAGGGGTCCCTCCCCTTAGGGCGAACGACAATGGGGTTGAGGGTCTGTATAGTGGCAAAAGCTAGACGTGGTTTTCACCCCATAATCCCTGTTCTGTTATATCTGGCATTGGGTAGCTACTTAGGCCCTTTGTAATTCACCAGAATCACCATTTATGGGAACCTGAGGTAGATTGTCCTTCTGACTCTCTGGCAGCAGCTAGAGATCAGAGCCCTGGCACAGAGGGAGAAATACCCAGGCCTCTGCCAGGGCCCTGCTCTGGGTCAGGACTCCCCAACTGGTGCCTTTCCTCAAGCATAAAGTGGTCCAACCCCTTAACAGACTCTGGATTCCTATTTCCAGGGCTGATTTCTGTGTTATTTCAGTTTTTCCTTTTTTCAGTTCTAAATGCCCATTTCTCCAGGAGGTTTGTAACCCAGCCTCCGCCGAGAGGTGGAGCAGAGCCCCCAAACGCCCCTTTTGGTCCTCTTGGCCATCTGCCCCAGGTTCATGCTGCCCCAGGTTCATGCTGCCCCAGGTTCATGCTGCAGGATGCTACATGTTGGGGCTCCCCAGGGATTTTCCTGGTCCAGAGCCAGGGCCTCCCCCAACACAGTGGTGAGTTCTTGAACCATTGGGCAAAGTGTCCACAGGAACTGAGGTTTCCTGCCTGTCCTTGGATCCTCCCACTCAGAAGCAAGGAGGGTTGGATCTATGGCACTATTTGCCAAGGGATAAACACATCTTTGAGGTCCGGCATGTAAACCATTGGGCAGTCGGGAGGCAGACCCCAGAGAGTGGAAGACCTGGGTATCACGAAGTGATCAGCAGGCACTTCACACCGACCAGGAGCAGGACCCACACATATAGGTACCCCCTCCTCGAGGCTTCTGAACTGGATTCTGTGGGTGTACCAAGGTGCGCTGCATTCCACACACAATGTTCCAGCCACCAGGACCTCCTCAGTCTTTCCGTATTCCTGACCACACCTTTCAGGCTATGGGACATCACTGCTCTCTCTCGGGGACTCATTCCTGGCATGAGTTCACACAGCATCAGGGTGCAAAACTCAGCCATTCTGAGGGAGCCTGGGGGACACCCAGTGTCAGGGCATACTCATATTTGTGCTTCTGGATCTTTCAGGAGGAGGAACACTGGGAGCGAGGCTAAGGCCAGGAACATGGAGATTCTTGTTTCTCCTGTGGAACCCCAGCTCTGTCCAGACCATGGGTTTTCTGGGCACAGCAAAAGCAAGAAGAAAAAGTAGCCCACCTCCCACTCCCACCCAACCACACCCCTGAGTCCAATTGCTGGTAGGGCCCAGGGCAGTCTTCCAGCTAAAGAGACTGCAGGAATCTTGACATGCAGCGGGTGAATGAAGCTGGTGAGTTCTGGCCCCAGAGCCCAGCAGACGTGACAGGGTCAGCTTTGACTAGACCCCTCAGGGAGGTGTCCCCAGGTCCCCAGCTCCTCTGACTCGCTGGACATGACTGGGCCAACAGCTGTATCTGACCGAATGCCCAAGGTTGAGGCTGTGAGCCCCATTTCAGAAATAATTAAAAATAGCACCATCGTGACCTGAGCCTTATCCCCAAATACACAGCTCCAGGAAATAGTTGTGAGGCCCTAACTGCCCTTCAAACCCCAAGCCCCAACCCTGCACACACTCATTCCTTCTTGGCCTTCATTTGGGTGCGATGCCACATGCCTCTGAATCTGACTTTCCTGTCTGTGTAATGGGCAGATGAGATGTGTCGAAGATCCCCTTTAGGGGCTGAGAGCCTCATTTGGATGATGGGGGGAAGGGGAGGAGGGCGCTCAGTCAGAGATTGGGTGGCACTGGCACACTCGTGTGCCCCAGTGCAAAAGAGCATGTCCAGGAAGCACTGGGACAGCTGTGGGAGGCAGGGGCAGAGACAGAGAGATTTAGCACCTGCTCCAGGTGGGGGGAGGACCTGTCTAGGAGGGAGAATGCTGCTGGGGTTCAGAGTCACCATTCCAACAAGGAGTAAGGCCACTTCGTTGCCCTGTTTGGCACCACAGCCAGTCACCAAATAGGTACATGGATTCTTTAGGGGTGGAGAGTGCAGGGTGGATGATTGTTTTAGAATATGATGTTGGGTTTTCGTTTGCTTGGAGTGCAGGGAGTTGGGTCACACATCCAGCAGTGCAAAGGAGCGATTTCTGATCATGCTCAGAGCTCTGGGTCTAGGGCCAGTGAGAGAGCAGAGGTAAGTCCTGCCCGATGGTTAGCCGAGATGCCAGGGCCTTAGGGACATAGAGGGTTCAGAGGTCATGGGCGAGGCTTGAGGTTATTAACAGTGAGGGGCAGGCGCAGGGACTGAGCCCTGAACTGGGACAGGAGCTTCTCCACTCACTGTTTACCCTGGACACTGAGCCGCAGGGGCATACGATTGAGTGCAAGGAGGTACGGGGTTAAATAGGGGAGGGCCCATCCCTTACACCCTACAAGCGAGACATCCTGAACAGGTGACTGGTTGCCTCAGGAGCCGCCTGCCTTGGGTCTGGGCATCAGTGCTGGAGCCCGTCATTTCCTGCCCTCTTTGGCTTCTTTGGCTTTTCCCTATAGCAGACGCAGTGGCACATTGCAGGTAGCCCCAGTGGAACTAGGACTGTGACTCCCTACAACAGCATGTGGCCCATTCCAGAAACAGCTCCAAGATAACATTCAAGATCTAATCCAGAAAGTCCCAGAGAACAGGCCTGGGGAGAAAGTCCAGCAGGGGAGAAAGCGGCCAGGGCTCCTGGTCAGGTTGGCATCAGCTGGCTCCCGCCAGCCTCCTACTTTCTTTCCTCAAGTTTAGAAACTCCTGAGAAACATCAGGAGGAAAACTAGGAGCTCCAGGCCCAGCTGAGGCAAGACTGTTGCCTGTGACGGTTGAGTGGCAGGTCCCCAGGGGGTGAAGTCACCCATGGAGGTTAGAAAGCAGGGCACCCTGGGGACACAGAGCCCAGTGGCCCCAGCCCAGACCCTGTCACCTACCCCTGCCTTGATGGTCTGAGACCCTGGGAATGCCACTATACAAAAACAAAGTGGCCAAGGGAGCAGAAGAGGAGCCGTAATATACAAGGAGACGGTGGCGAGCTCCGGGAGGGTGACTCTGCCAGGCAGCCTGGACAGAAAAGAGAGCGTGGTGAGCCTGACACGGGCACAGGGGTCCCGGATACCCCCTGCCTCACTTTGATTCTCTCTCTCTGAAATTTGCTCACCTCACTATTCCCTTCCAAGCCTGTGAGCCGGCCTCCAGGCAATCCCCCTATAAACCTATGTACCCAGAAAGGGGAATGAAAGAGGCTTCTGTAGGACGCGACCACAGGCATGCCTCAGTCTACCTCTTAGTCGCCGCTTCATTCAGCACCCCAGCCTTAGCCAAGGCACAAAGAGCAGGCTGAGAAGCTGCAGAAGAGAAAGCAAAGAACCAGTGTCTGGTACAGACAGAGACAGACTGAGCAATGACTGGAGTAAGGGGCTGCAACATCTGGGCTGAGTTGCCAGAGATGCCCCAGGAGTTACCTGGTGTGAAACATGCCCCAGGGAGTTACCTGGGCGTGGGTTCCTTGCTGTGTTCAACTATATGCCTCCTATGATCGTTCAGATGGAGAGGAGCACCTGAAAGTCACCATGGTCCTCCCTCAGGCCCGCCTCTCGCTTCTCCAGCTGAGGAGTGATGGTCAGCACGTCTGTGGGTAACAAAAAGACAAAGGAGCGAGTCATTCACCTCACAGCTTTCTACCTGTGCTACACACAGCAAACACTATAGACAAAAGACAATACTGGATGCGCAAAGCCCTGCACTATCCCATCCTGGACAGATATTCAGCCACATTCTGCAGGGTGTCACCAAGCAAAGCCTCTCTTCCATGTTTTCCACAGGTGTGGGGAAAAAATTAACAACACCAAAAGAGTTTAAATGAGGGGGGGGGGAAAATGTAAAGAAAACAGGGGGTGGTGACCCCTGAGAGCGACCAGCCAGGCCAAGGCTCCTGCCACATTTACCTTCCGCATACCTGCTGTCACCAGGCAGTGAAAATAAGCCTCCAATGAGTGTGAACCTTGACAGCAGTCAGGCAGCCTTGGCATCTCCCATCCTGGGGAGGCAGCAGGTTACTGCTGATCTACTGGACGGGGCGGAAACCCGGCCTGTGAGTCTCGGTCCACGTTGGTTGAGCTCACTCTGCTTGAGCAAGGGTCGCAACACGAATGCCCTCGTCCATGTGCCCACCCCTATGGCTTCAACATATGCTGGATCACAGAGCAGAGGATTGGGGTAAGCAGGCTGGCCACTGCACAGGGCTCTTGGGGTCTAGAGTTGGGGGTAGGATGTAAGTGCGACCTTATATTTCGCTCTGTTCCTTTACAGGCAGTTACAGGCAGTTAGAAGTTCCAGTTTGTGGCTTTTGTTTTCAAGCCCCTGTTGTCTTCTGTGCTTTGTGAGTTTTGTTTGCTTTTGTTTTGTTTTCTGGCCATGCTTAGCAATGCTCAGAGGTTTTTCTGGCACTGTACTCAGGAATCACTCTTGGGAATCACTTTTGGTGGGCTCAGGGGTCCATTTGAGATGCCAAGAATCAAACCTAAGCCAACTGCATGCAGGAAATGCCCTACTTGCTGCACTATCATTCTGGTCCCCTGTGCTCTCTCTTTTGCTGTTTGCTTGCTTTTATTGTGTATTTGTTTGTTTGTTTGTTTTCATTTTGTGTCACAACTGGAATTTCTCAGACTTACTCCTGTCTCTATGCTCAGGAAATTTTCCTTGTCATGCTCAGAAGAGTTTAAGGGATGCCAGGGATCTAACCCATTTCAGTCATGTGCAAGGCAAATGCTCTACCCACTGTGCTGTCATTTTGCCCTACCCACCCCACCATGTATTCACATGACACACATTTTTCTTTGATTTTTTCCATTCTGGGGCAACCCAGGTTCTCTACTAAATATGTATCCTCTTTTTACTCTCCCTTCATAGCTTTCTAAGTAAATATCTTTTCATAAAAATGATCTTAAGACAGGAAGAGAGAAGGAAAGAAGGGAGGAAGGAAGGAAGGTAGATAGTTAGGAAGGAAGGAAGGAAGGAAGGAAGGAAGGAAGGAAGGAAGGAAGGAAGGAAGGAAGGAAGGAAGGAAGGAAGGAAGGAAAGGAAGGAAGGAAGGAAGGAAGGAAGGAAGGAAGGAAGGGAAGGAAGGAAGGAAGGAAGGATGGAAGGAAGAAAGGAAAGTAGGAAGGAAGGAAGGTAGGAAGGAAGAAATTAAATAGGAGCACACTGGAAAGAATCTTTAAAATAAACACAATAGAGTGGGAAACGTAGCTCAATAAGTGGGGGTCTTGCCGAGGTTCACTCCCCAGCATTACTTATGCACCCCTGAGCCCCACCAGGGGTGGTCCCTGAACTGAGTCAGGTGCGGCCTACAAACCAATAGCAAAATCTAAAGGAAACAAGGCCTGAGATAAGGCTCCAAAGAACTGAGCACATCTTCGCCCACGGGAGTCTAAGGTTCAGTCCTAAGCCCCCATGGTTCCCCACTCCTCTGGTATGAGCCCCAGTCTTGAGTTTCAGGTTACCACTGAGAACTGCTTGGTGTGGCCCCAAAGCTACAACAGAGGCACCAGATCTACAAAAGCTGCAAAGTCAAAAAGATGTTTTAATTTTGATTATTTTGAGTCACATCGTTGACGCTCAGGGGTTCCTCCTGGATCAGCACTCAGGAATTACTCCTGGATGTGCTCAGGAGTGCGTTGAAAGACTATCATTGATATGCTGCCAAAGATCAACATGTGACGTCACAGGAGCCACCATCTACTGATCTAATGTCTTCCCCATCAGAAGAACAGTTCAGAACACAGCAGGATTTCTATGTCCTTCCCAGTTATTACCAAGCAGTATGAATAGGCGAAAACAAAGCTGGACATTCTGGGTTTCCTCAATATATAATTAAAGCATTTTAAAAGGCTCTTACTTATATGGGCCAAACTCTCTATAGTGTTATGAGTTATTAGCGGGATGGTCCAGCCAGAAGCTGTAGATCACTGACAACTTGGAGCTTGATTGCAAAACAGCATTAAATCCTGAGCAGTATGCTCAGCGGAGAACATGCTTTGCAGAAGAGGCTTATAAGATGTCTAGGGATAACCCAAGCAGGGGTGAAACTAGGGGTGGAACCTTAGATAATGTAGCTGGCATTGGAACAGCTGGTTACATTTTAATGCGACTTGCTAACATGTTGCTTATAAAATACCTTGCCACCAAGCTCCGACATAGAGTAAAACAACTTCTAAACTGTAGAACTTTAAATTGTAACCGTCCAGCCTTGGAACCGTCCTTGCTGACCACTTCTAATCAGCTTTGGCAGATGGATGTCACACATTTCTTAGCCATTCACTCCTTGGTCCTTTTTACATGTTACCACTGACACCTTCTCTAGTTTTGTTTGGGTAACACTGGCTAAAGGGGAAAAGACTTTAAATCCTTGTTCTCATGTTCTTGTTTTGATGGATTGCCCAATGAAACTTAAACAGTTAATGGCCCAGCTTATAGTAGCTGTACCTTTAAAGATATTTGCCTGCTGTGGCAAATTCAGCAGACCACTGCCATGGCATTTCTTGTAATCCCATGACCAAGAAATTGTTGAAATAGTCCACAGTACATAAAGAACTCTTCTTTTTTTTTTTAATTATTTTATTATACCACCGTGAGATATACAAATAAAAAGATATACAATTAAAAAGTTCATGTTTGGGTTTTGGTCATACAGTGTTTCAGCACCCGTCCCTCCACCAGTGCCCATCTCCCACCACCAACATCCCCGGTTCCCTCCCCCTTCCCCAGCCCTGCTCCATGGCAGGTTCTTTATTTCTTTCCCTTTCTCTCTCTTTCTCTTTTCCTTCCCTTCCAGACTATGGATTACAGAACATACATTAAAAGGTTGTCATTTGTATCCTTTTGCCTCTATTTAATGCTCAGTTCTAGGTTGGCATTAGTACCCCGACTATTGTTAGCCCCCTGTTCCATTTTCTGTCTTACCTGAACTCTGACTCCCACACGTTTGTGATAATCTCCACCTTTGACAAGACCTCCTGATATATGTTTCACTTGACCTTGGATATTGGTATCATAATATGTACATATATATTTATGCCATACAAATAAATGCAGTCATTCTGTATCTGTCTCTCTCCTTCTGGCTAATTTCGCTCAACATAATCTTCTCCATGTCCATCCATTTATAGGCAAATTTTATAACTTCATTTTTCCTAACAGCTGCATAGTATTCCATTGTGTAGATGTACCAAAGCTTCTTTATCCAGTCATCAATTTTCGGGCACTCTGGTTGCTTCCAGATTCTGGCTATTGTGAATAATGCTGCTATGAACATAAAAGTAGGGATGGTGTTTCCGCTGCGTATTTTTGGTTTCCCAGAGTAGATTCCCAGGAGTGGTATGGCTGGGTCAAATGGGAGTTCAATTTCTAGTCTTTGGAGGAAAGTCCATATTGTTTTCCAGAAAGGCTGTACCAGCCGGGCATTCCCACCAACAATGGATGAGTGTCCCCTTTTCCCCCACATCCACGCCAGCACTTGTTGTTCTTGCTCTTTTGAATATGTGCCAGTCTCTGTGGTGTAAAGTGGTATCTCATTGTTGTTTTGATTTGCATCTCTCTGATGATTAGTGATGATGAGCATTTTTTCATATGTTTTTTGGCCATTCGAATTTCTTCCTTGCTGAATTTCTGTTCATTTCTTCTCCCCATTTTTTGATGGGGTTGTTTGTTTTCTTCTTGTAAAGTTCTACCAGTGCCTGATATATCCTGGATATTAACCCCTTTTCAGATGGGTATTGGGTGAATATTCTTTCCCATTCTGTGGACTGCTTTTGTATCTTAGTCACTGTTTCTTTTGAGGTGCAGAAGCTTTTCAGTTTCATGTAGTCCCATATGTTTATCTTTTCTTCTAGTTGCTTTGTTAGTGATGTTTCACCTTTGAAGATGCCTTTAGCTTCAATGGGGTGGAGGGTTTTTCCTATATTTTCTTCAATGTACTTTATGGATTCAAGTCTGATATTGAGATCTTTAGTCCATTTTGATCTGATTTTTGTGCATGGTGTTAGACACAGGTTCAAATTCATTTTTTTACACGTTGCTGCCCAGTTTTCCCAACACCACTTGTTGAAGAGGCTTTCCTTACTCCATTTTAGACTCATTGCACCTTTATCAAAGATTAAATGATCATGTGTTTGAGGTTGGGTGTCAGGATACTCTATTCTATTCCATAGGTCCACAGGTCTGTTTTTTTATTCCAATACCATGCTGTTTTTAATTACTACTGCCTTGTAGTACAGTTTGAAGTTGGGAAAAGTGATGACTCCCATCTTCTTTTTCCCGAGGATTGCTTTAGCTATCCTTGGGGGGTTTATTGTTCCATACAAATTTCAGGAGCGTTTGGTCAATTTCTTTGAAGAATGTCATCGGTATCCTTATAGGGACTGCATTGAATCTGTACAGAGCTCTAGGGAGTATTACCATTTTGACAATGTTGATTCTCCCCATCCATGAACAGGGAATGTGTTTCCATTTCCTTGTGTCCTCTTTTATCTCTTGGAGCAGTGTCTTGTAGTTTTCTTTGTACAGGTCCTTTACATACTTGGGTAAGTTGATTCCTAGGTATTTGATTTTCTGTGGCACAATTGTGAATGGAATTGTTTCCTTAATATCCCTTTCTTCTGTTTCGCTATTTGTATATAGGAAAGCAACTGACTTTTTGGGTGTTGATTTTGTATCCTGCCACTCTACTATATGCGTCTATTGTTTCTAGGAGTTTTTTGGTAGAGAGTTTAGGGTTCTCTAGGTATAATATCATGTCATCTGCAAATAATGATAGCTTGACTTCTTCCTTGCCTATCTGGATGCCCTTGATGTCCTTTTCTTCTCTGATTGCTATGGCAAGTACTTCCAGTACTATATTGAATAAAAAGAGGTGAGAGGGGGCAACCTTGTCTTGTCCCTGATCTCAGGGGAAGGCTTTCAACTTTTCCCCATTTAGAATGATGCTTGCTGTGGGCTTTTGGTAGATGGCTGTAACTATCTTGAGGAACGTCCCTTCAATTCCCATTTTCTGGAGCGTTTTAATCATGAACGGGTGCTGGATCTTGTCAAATGCTTTTTCTGCGTCTATTGAAAGGATCATATGGTTTTTTATTTTTTTCTTTTATTGATATGATGTATTATGTTGATTGACTTGCGAATGTTGAACCATCCTTGCATTCCCGGGATGAATCCAACTTGGTCATGATGTATAATCTTCTTGATGAGTCTTTGGATTCTGTTTGCTAGTATTTTGTTGAAGATCTTAGCATCCGTGTTCATCAGGGATATTGGTCTGTAGTTTTCTTTCTTTGTGTTGTCTCTCCCTGCTTTGGGTAT
>JAJIBD010025784.1:0-37020 GCA_021461705.1 Cryptotis parvus | reverse complement strand
CCATCACCTACCAATCTGAGTGTGCTAATACTTCTTTCCATATTTTGGCATGGCATGGGCCAGTCATCTACCATACCAAATACAGAGGGGATATCAGATGCAACCTCTCGGGAATATTTGCCTTACAGCCCACTCCCTGGAATTGTTGCTTAGGAGGCCCTTCCTGCTGTGCTTTTATTCAAGCCATCATTTTATCATTACTTCGGTTTGAGCCATTATTTTATCAGTTTTCCTCTGACATTTTTACCAGCTACCTTTGGTTCCTGTCTTTGTGTTCTGTGGTTGAGGCCATTCTTTTATTATCATGTTGCTATACCTGTCATTTGATAATATCATTTAAGATATATGTAATAGTTGTATGATCTTAATATTTTTCATCTTGGGATCAGGGAAATGAAAATGATATAAAAAGCATACGTTTCTGTGTTCATGAATCCTGCAAATGTAATTTTTTTTTTTAAGTATTTTTATTATACCACCGTGAGATATACAAATAAAAAAGATATACAATTAAAAAGTTCATGTTTGGGTTTTGGTCATACAGTGTTTCAGCACCCGTCCCTCCACCAGTGCCCATCTCCCACCACCAACATCCCGGTTCCCTCCCCCTTCCCCAGCCCTGCTCCATGGCAGGTTCTTTATTTCTTTCCCTTTCTCTCTCTTTCTCTTTTCCTTCCCTTCCAGACTATGGATTACAGAACATACATTAAAAAGGTTGTCATGTGTATCCTTTTGCCTCTATTTAATGCTCAGTTCTAGGTTGGCATTAGTACCCTCGACTATTATTAGCACCCTGTTCCATTTTTCTGTCTTACCTAAACCTCGGACTCCCACACGTTTGTGATAATCTCCACCTTTGACAAGACCTCCTGATATATGTTTCACTTGACCTTGGATATTGGTATCATAATATGTACATATATATTTATGCCATGCAAATAAATGCAGTCATTCTGTATCTGTCTCTCTCCCTTCTGGCTAATTTCGCTCCAACATAATCTTCTCCATGTCCATCCATTTATAGGCAAATTTTATAACTTCATTTTTCCTAACAGCTGCATAGTATTCCATTGTGTAGATGTACCAAAGCTTCTTTATCCAGTCATCGATTTTTCGGGCACTCTGGTTGCTTCCAGATTCTGGCTATTGTGAATAATGCTGCTATGAACATAAAAGTAGGGATGGTGTTTCCGCTGCGTATTTTTGGTTTCCCAGAGTAGATTCCCAGGAGTGGTATGGCTGGGTCAAATGGGAGTTCAATTTCTAGTCTTTGGAGGAAAGTCCATATTGTTTTCCAGAAAGGCTGTACCAGCCGGCATTCCCACCAACAATGGATGAGTGTCCCCTTTTCCCCACATCCACGCCAGCACTTGTTGTTCTTGCTCTTTTGAATATGTGCCAGTCTCTGTGGTGTAAAGTGGTATCTCATTGTTGTTTTGATTTGCATCTCTCTGATGATTAGTGATGATGAGCATTTTTTCATATGTTTTTTGGCCATTCGAATTTCTTCCCTTGCTGAAGTTTCTGTTCATTTCTTCTCCCCATTTTTTGATGGGGTTGTTTGTTTTTCTTCTTGTAAAGTTCTACCAGTGCCTGATATATCCTGGATATTAACCCCTTATCAGATGGGTATTGGGTGAATATTCTTTCCCATTCTGTGGACTGCTTTTTGTATCTTAGTCACTGTTTCTTTTGAGGTGCAGAAGCTTTTTAGTTTCATGTAGTCCCATATGTTTATCTTTTCTTCTAGTTGCTTTGTTAGTGATGTTTCACCTTTGAAGATGCCTTTAGCTTCAATGTCGTGGAGGGTTTTTCCTATATTTTCTTCAATGTACTTTATGGATTCAAGTCTGATATTGAGATCTTTAGTCCATTTTGATCTGATTTTTTGTGCATGGTGTTAGACACAGGTCCAAATTCATTTTTTTACATGTTGCTGCCCAGTTTTCCCAACACCACTTGTTGAAGAGGCTTTCCCTTACTCCATTTTAGACTCATTTGCACCTTTATCAAAGATTAAATGATCATGTGTTTGAGGTTGGGTGTCAGGATACTCAATTCTATTCCATAGGTCCACAGGTCTGTTTTTATTCCAATACCATGCTGTTTTAATTACTACTGCCTTGTAGTACAGTTTGAAGTTGGGAAAGGTGATGCCTCCCATCTTCTTTTTCCCCGAGGATTGCTTTAGCTATCCTTGGGGGTTTATTGTTCCATACAAATTTCAGGAGCGTTTGGTCAATTTCTTTGAAGAATGTCATCGGTATCCTTATAGGGACTGCATTGAATCTGTACAGAGCTCTAGGGAGTATTACCATTTTGACAATGTTGATTCTCCCCCCATCCATGAGCAGGGAATGTGTTTCCATTTCCTTGTGTCCTCTTTTTATCTCTTGGAGCAGTGTCTTGTAGTTTTCTTTGTACAGGTCCTTTACATACTTGGGTAAGTTGATTCCTAGGTATTTGATTTTCTGTGGCACAATTGTGAATGGAATAGTTTCCTTAATATCCCTTTCTTCTGTTTCGTTATTTGTATATAGGAAAGCCACTGACTTTTTGGGTGTTGATTTTGTATCCTGCCACTCTACTATATGCGTCTATTGTTTCTAGGAGTTTTTTGGTAGAGAGTTTAGGGTTCTCTAGGTATAATATCATGTCATCTGCAAATAATGATAAGCTTGACTTCTTCCTTGCCTATCTGGATGCCCTTGATGTCCTTTTCTTCTCTGATTGCTATGGCAAGTACTTCCAGTACTATATTGAATAAAAGAGGTGAGAGGGGGGCAACCTTGTCTTGTCCCTGATCTCAGGGGAAGGCTTTCAACTTTTCCCCATTTAGAATGATGCTTGCTGTGGGCTTTTGGTAGATGGCTGTAACTATCTTGAGGAAAGTCCCTTCAATTCCCATTTTCTGGAGCGTTTTAATCATGAGCGGGTGCTGGATCTTGTCAAATGCTTTTTCTGCGTCTATTGAAAGGATCATATGGTTTTTATTTTTTCTTTTATTGATATGATGTATTATGTTGATTGACTTGCGAATGTTGAACCATCCCTTGCATTCCCGGGATGAATCCCACTTGGTCATGATGTATAATCTTCTTGATGAGTCTTTGGATTCTGTTTGCTAGTATTTTGTTGAAGATCTTAGCATCCGTGTTCATCAGGGATATTGGTCTGTAGTTTTCTTTCTTTTGTGTTGTCTCTCCCTGCTTTGGGTATCAGGGTGATATGTGCCTCGTAGAAGCTGTTTGGGAGTGTTTCTGTTTCTTCTATTTCCCTGGAAGAGCTTGAAAAGGACTGGCAGTAGGTCCTCCCTTAAAGGTTTGGTAGAGTTCACTAGGGAATCCGTCTGGACCTGGGCTTTTGTGTTTGGGCAGACTTTTTAATTACTGTTTCTATTTCCTCGATGGTGATGGGTTTATTCAGGTATTGGAGGGTCTTCTTGTTTCAGCCGTGGGAGGTTATAGGACTTCAGGAATTGATCCATTTCTTCTAGATTCTCATGTTTCACGGCATACAGGCTCTCAAAGTAATCTCTGATGATCTTTTTGGATTTCTGTGGTTTCTGTTGTGATGTCACCCTTTTTATTTCTGATTCTGTTTATTTGGGTTTTCTCTTTCCCTGTCCTTACAAGTCTTGCCAATGGTTTGTCAATCTTGTTTATTTTTTTCAAAAAACCAGCTCTTGGTTTCATTAATCTTTTTGGATTGTTTTTTTTTGGTTTCCAACTCATTGATTTCCTCTCTAAGTTTTATTATTTCCTTTTTTTCTGCCTGGGTTGGGCTCCTTTTTGTTGGTCTTTTTCTAATGTCTTCAGCTGTGTAGTCAGGTTATTTATGTGGGCCCTTTCTTGTTTCCTGATGAATGCTTGCAGGGCTATAAACTTCCCTCTTAACACGGCTTTTGCCGTGTCCCACAAGTTCTTATAATTGGTATCTTCATTTTCATTTATTTCCAGAAATCTTTGGATTTCCTGTTTGATTTCTTCTATGACCCATTTGTTGTTCAGCAGTGAGCTGTTCAGTTTCCAGGTGTTTGGTTTGACTCCCTGTTTTTTGCGTACGGTTAACTTCCATTTTCAGTGCATCATGGTCTGAAAAGATAGTTGACACAATTTCTATCTTTTTTTAATTTTATTGAGGTATGCTTTGTGGCTCAGCATGTGGTCTATCTTGGAGAATGTTCCATGTGCACTAGAGAGAAAATGTGTATTCAGCTTTTTTTGGCATGAAAAGCCCTGTATATATCCACTAGCTCTCTTTCTTCCATTTCTTCCTTCAGGTCCAATATTTCCTTGGTGAGTTTCAGTCTTGTTGATCTATCCATCGTTGATAGAGCAGTGTTGAAGTCTCCAACTATTATTGTGCTACTGTCAATGTCTTTTTTGAGGTCTCTTAGCAGTTGTTTTATGTATTTTGCTGACCCCTCATTGGGTGCATCAAATGTAATTCTTAAATTTAAAAATAAATATTGATAAAACTAAATGTTTTAAAAACAGTGGTCTAAACATGTGATAATTAAAGTACTTGCACAGATAGTTTTAATATAATTTTTTAAACATTGCTGTCTTTAAGTTACTGGTATATACCTAAATGACAATATTTGTAATGAAACAATGAATCATATAGAACTGATTTGTGCATATAGTGTATTATCCATAGGTGCATCTCACACACACACACACACACACACACACACAGACATATGCACATAGAGACACCAGATAATATAGATAGCGAAGTTAAATTTGAAAAAAAATCTAATGAACAAAAGCACAAAAAATGTTAATGCTATATTGTATATGTAATTTAGTGATAATTTCAGAGAAAGCATTCTGCAGCAATGTAGAAATTGCTATTTTAAAGAAAAAATAATAGAATATTTAAGTATAAAATAGATGTATGTCTATTTTTATTCTCTCTGTTACATTTTTCCCCATTGAACAATTTTTTATTTTCAAAGGCCTTTGATCTTTAATAAGGATATCTCATATTTGTAGAGAATTGACTTTATAGGTATTTTTATTCAAACATATACAGGTTGAATGACTGCTTTTCTTCAAATCACTTTATGTGAAAAGCATTTGAGGCTCTGATAAAAGAAGTCAGTATGGCCTAACAAAGAACTGGGTTGGAAGCTGACAGGAAGTGGAGGGAAAAGCGCAGCTTGAGAGGCTGAGCATAGAAAATGGCAAATCAAACATAGGAAGTTAGATACAAATCTAAAGCATATTTCGGATGTCTTTTCAACACGGATTATAGGGTTTGATGTCATGGGGAAAGTCCGTGTATTCAGGGAAGAAACACATTGGAGTCAAAACAGGAACTTTGGTTTTTTGTTTGTTTTGGGGGGTCACACCATGTTGTGCTCAGGGAGCACTCCTGGTGGGCTCAGGGGTCGCATGGAATGGGGAGATCAAAACTTGGTTGGTCACGTGTATGGCAAGTGTCCTGCCCACTTACTATTTCTCTGGTCCCAGAAACTAGGTTTGAAATGTGTTTGTGAAAATTAGCAAAATGATTAATTCTCAATATAGGAGATGATTCCAGTGATTCCACCCAAAAACCAATCAATTGGGAAAATGAAAATAGCAAAACAGCAGAAACAATAACAAAATTTAAAGAAATCTAAGCAAAGTTTATTTTTTAAGCTCATAAAAGAAGAGAACTGTTATAATGGCACAGGCAATCAATCCAATTTGCAGTGGGGAAATTAAGGGAACAACAGAGGATTAGCAATTGTTTAGGATTGGTTTGAAGGTGTGGTTCAACTTTAAAACCCGATAGAATCATCCAAGAGCCTTGTTGTCTTTCACTCATTATCATCTTTATTCAGGATGTGAAGAACAGTTATCATTGTGCTGTGTCCCACCTGGGACTTTTTAGAAATACTAAAAAGTACACTCTGTTACTAGACTGTTTGTTCCAAAAAACAATATTCACCTTTACTCTTTTCTGCAATTTACTAATTACAAAGAACTTTCTTTTTCATGCAAATAAAAGATTTCTTCGAGCATAATCTGTACTTAATAAAAGGTCTCTATTTTCATTTATCGCATTCGTGTATTATTAGTCATTATTAGTCATTATTAGTCATTATTCTACATCTTTCTCTATGAATTCTTCATTCTTTTCATCAAGTTTCTGGTCAGAGTGACAGGGCATACAATCCAACAGCCTATTAGACATTGGCTAGTTAAGTTGTGTGTGTGATAAGCTCTTCTAATTTTACAGATTTTATTCTGAACACTAAACTAGCTTTCCTATCTTACTTGTTGGTACTGTGTAAATATATTAGATTCTCTCTTGTTGTAGGTACAAGGGACTATTTCTCCAGGATTCATCTAGGTAAGCAATTTTGGTTAGCAAGTGTGGATAAATGTTCCAGTATATTTTCTAGTTTGTCTTATTTTTAGTTTGTGGATCTTCAAATATCTTGTAGTTACAAGAATGTACAGCAGCGACAGAACAGCAGATTCTGTCAAATTTGCAAGTATTTATAATAAACAGACCCCATCTTCCTCTCCCAAATAATAAATACACATCCTCTTTGCTAAGTACAACTTTGTTGTTCACTGTCAATGAAATTTGTGTTTTGATCTTGACAAAAGGAACTAACCCATATTGCCTTACATGTCTCATATTTATATTAATCAAGACATTAGAAACATCTAAGACACTTGAATGTTTTTTTTGTCCCTGCCCCAAACAAAAATGCTTCCAGTTGAATGTCCTATATCCTTCCATGAAGATACGAGCAATGCGTGTCTATAATTAGCCCAAGTTCAACTTTTTTGAACCTTGATCACATTTTTAAACAGATTTAGGTTTTTTGGCAAAATTAACAACAAAATAAATTATTTTTTGCAATGACTTAGCATATTTTCCTCAGCAGCTTAATATCTGACAGATAATCCAAAGAAAATGATTATATGATGATGTCACTCTCTCTTTACTTCCCTGTCTTATCTTGTATATAGGTTTCTTAATATCAGGCTACCTTGACATCTTCAATGCCTTCTTTGACTATAATATGCATTTGTAAATATTATATATTTTTTATATATAAAATGGAGGCCCATGAGGGCCTCCATTTTCCCACATCCGGACTTCTCTCTTGTCAGAACTCCACCCAGCAGACCAGCCTATCACAGTCCGGCTCATCAAAAATCCACCCTCTGCAGTCTTTTTTAATCCGGCCCAGGTATGCTGATCCAGAGACAGACATGGGGCAGAGCTGCTACTTGCTCTCCCTGTGCCCAGCCGCTCACAAGGAGCCCAGGAGAGATGGCGGGTTCTAGCCCTGGCCCGCCAGCCGAGCAGAGCCTTGCAACAAGCCAGACGACCCCCCCACTCCATGAGGGCCTCCATTTTCCACATCCGGACTTCTCTCTGCGTCAGAACTCCACCCAGCAGACCAGCCTATCACAGTCCGGCTAGCGCGGCGCTTAGCGGCCCGCACGGTTCATCATTAAATGCTGGACTTAGAGATGACTGCAAGAGTATGCTACCTGCACGGCAGAGCCTGGCAAGCTACCTGTGTTGTATTTGATATGCCAAATACCAGTAACAATTATAGACCTCATTCCGAATGGATTGTGGCTCTTTATGTTCCTGGAGCAAGCAGATGCCCTCGGGCTCTACTAGCATGAGACAGGACATATGGAGATGTTACTGGGGCCTGCTCGAGCAAATCGATGAACAACGGGAAGACAGTGATACAGTGATACAGTGATATATTTTTTATAAATTTAAATTATTATAGGGAAAATAGTTCAGTGTGAGAAATTCCATCATTGTCAATAATATATATTTTCCTTAAATTTTCAGTCTATTATGTACGATTTTATCTTTACATAATTTATATGTGATAGTTAAACTAACAGTTGTTTTTTTATTTGCATTTTTGTTTTTTGATATGGTCGTTGGTGGTCAGGGATTACTTATGACTTTGCTCAGGGATCTATGCTGGTGGGCTTTGAGGACCATTTAGGTTGCTTCTGGATCAAGTCTGAATCTCCCAGATGAGAAATGTACAGCACTTGCTATCTGATCTCTCCAGCCCAGGCAGTTAACTTTTATTATATGCTTGGATAACACTTATTATGCACACCCTACCTTACAGAATATTATTTTTAAATTCTTGCAATATAAACCAGTTGGAATCTACTTGCCAATCTTGAAAGCATAAAGTAGGAGCAAATGCAGAATGAAGCAGGAGCTCTTAAAAGTCCCTAAGTGATCCTACTTAAAGACAAGTAAATGTTGAATGATTTATAATCTAAAAAATGGATTCTAATCTGACATGGCAGAGGATAACAATATATAGCACTCGTTAAAGTCATTTCAGCTTCTTATAAATGGATTGCTTCATGCATGTCAAATAATATTTTATTACTCAATACTACTAAGTTAAATTCAATCAGTTACCAAAGCTATATACTGTCAGGAAAAGAAACTGTTTGCCTTCAAAAAGAACAAAGTGCTGGAGGAAGATAAACTATGAAATCTAAACTACATTAAATAAGTGGGAATATTAAAAAGCAACCTCGGATTTTGATTTATGACAACACTATGAACAAAATGAATGGCATTCCCTGTTAGGATTGATTTGAATTTGGGATTAAGAAGGCTGGGATCTGGGTGATAGTAGAGCAGGTAGGGAATGTGACTTCCACACAGCAGTTTTGAGTTCAATCCCAGCATCCTATATGGTGTGCCAAGCATCGCCAGGAGTAACCCCTGAGTACAGAACGAGCAGTAAGCCCTGAGCATCTCTGGGTGTGATCCCCCAAAAAAAAAAGAATAATTTCAAGTTGCAGCACGAAAATAAAGCTTGATGGGTTTCAAAGATAGAAAGGAAACCTAGCATTTTAACATTTAATGATAATACTATAGAGAAATAATATTTCAGCACTAAGCTAACACATCACTTTCTCATGTAATTGTTATCGGAATAATATGAAATAAACATATTAAATAACTGAAATGTACTTGTCCTCATCAACTCTTAAGAAAAATATCAATGACATGTTATTGGAAGTCATTTTTGAAATATAGTAGGAATTTCAAAGTGACAATTAGATAGATAGGTAGATAGATACAGAAATATTTATAGATAGATGGATGGAAGGATGGATGGATGGACAGATGGATGGATGGACGGACGGATGGAAAGAGAGATTAGTTTCGTTGCTCATCTCTTCCTTTCCTCAATGTCTTTCCTTCTCTGTCCTTCTGCTCTAGTCTGGGTTCAAGGTTGATCTCATCAACACACAGACCCTGTCCTGCCTGGACTTTACTACCTTACATTTCCCCATCCAGTTATTCTTATAGCAACCACAGATAGTGAGATCTGCAGCCTGTCTTTCCAGCTTACTTCACTCAACTTATTATCTTCCAATTCCAACTATGTTGCAGCAAATGGCATATTTTTTCTTTCCTTGAAGCTACACAGTATAGATATACTACATCTCCATAAGTCATCTTTCATTCAGCACCTAAGTTGATTCCATATAATAGATATTATACTAAGTACTTCACTAAATAATGGCATGCATATATCTTTTTTGAATTAATCTTATTTTTTTTTTTAATTTTTTTGCCCTGGAAGTAGATGGCCCAAAGTGGAATTTCTGGGTTGTATAACAGCTAAAGTCTAAGTTTCACGAGAACTGCCATTTCTTTTTTCCACAAGGATTGACCCAGGCCGCAATCTCACCAACAGTAGATGAGAATTGCATTATTTTTTACCACAGCCCAGCCAAAGTTCAATGTGATCAGATGTTTAGCTTTTTCATGAGAGTAATTTTTAAAGATTAAGTTTTTATTATAGAATGTAATATATGTTCTAGATATGTTTCATTGCTTTCTTTTTAAAACTTTTGGTTATTTTATTCTATTTATTTATTGCTTGTTTTTTTATTTTTCTTTTGTTATTATTTTATTTATTTTCTATTGGCAATATGGTCTGCAACAGTTTCAATATTGTTGTTTAATACTTGCTACGATATTTTCCTGTAGGTGGTCAGTTGGAGGTCCCCTACAGTATCAGGGAATGAGCTCCCTTTCACTTTATGGGATGGCGACAGAGAGAAAAAAAATCACAAATATATCACAGTTCCAAAAGGCTTTTACTTATCACTCACAATAAAACAATCTCTGCTACTACAATCCAAGGCGATGTGATCTCCCAGGACTATGGCTGCGGATCGGATTACTCTGACCTTGTGCCCAGACCAAGATCTCTAACAAGGATGAACACCCCAAAATGGTCTCACCAAAATGGATCCTTCTTCTCCAAAAACCACAGCTTTTCTTCCTCCAAACCCGCCAAAAGCAAAAGGCAGGTCCTTTGTTGGCCAGACTTTTGCAAAAGTCAAAAACCAGGACTTACATGTAGATCTCTAGAAACCAAATCTAGACCAGGTTCATACAAATGCAAATGGCAGAGCCTCATCTGCCTTTGTTCTGTTTCTTTACAATTCATGTAAGACTGAGATAAAAGACAATGAAATGATGATGATGGCGAGCAAAGTTATGAGAAAAGATGAACTTATGCATGTTGATGTAATCTGGACGGAGTTAAGGGACGTGGGGCAGAATAGGAAGATAGTCATTAGTTTCTTGAGATGCAACTTAATGTATTTTTGTTTCATGACATGCAAACAATATTTAGACACTGCTGTGTTCAGTATAATTTGTTCAAAGGAAGCTTCAATAAGGTTTCTACTTTGTACCAATCTTAGAAAATACTAAACACAAATTTCTCTTGACATTAAAGATCACGTCTTCCCCCCCCTTTTCCTCTTTCTTTCTTTCTTTGTTCTGTTTTTTTATTTTTATTTTTTTTATTTTCATTTTTATTTTTATTTATTTTTATTTTTCTGCGGCAGAACCTCACAACAAGCCAGGCGACCCCCCCACCCACTCCATGGGTGCCGCCATTTTCCACATCCGGACTTCGCTCTCTTCAGAACTCCACCCAACCGACCAGCCCATCACAGCCTGGCTCGCGCGGCCGCTTGCGGCCACGCGGTTCATCAATAAATGCTTTATTTGGAGGTGTTTAAAGAATATGCCTCCCGCATGGCAAGCCTAGCAAGCTGCTCGTGTTGTATTTGACATGCCAAATGCCAGTAACAATTATATTAGGTCATTCCCATGACCTAATATAATGGTTTGAGGCTCTTTATGTTCCTGTAGCAAGCCGATGCCCTTTGCTCTACTGGCATGAGACAGGACATATGGAGATATTACTGGTGCCCGCTCTAGCAAATAGATGATTAACGGGAAGATCGTGATCGTGAGATCGTGATTTTTTTGCATGTGTTAATTTTGTTTTTTAAATCACAAGTGGAGATACTCCAGGCTTATTTCTGGCTCTAAACTCAGGAAAAACTCTTCGCAGTACTCTGGGAACCAACTGGGATGTTAAGTGTTGAGCATGGGTTGGCCATGTATAAGACAATTGCCTACAGGCTCTACTATCCAGTCGACACAATATTTCATTATGCTTAATTGCTATGTTTATACAGCAATTGATTTCTATATGTATTCAGTCAAAATGCCTATTTATTTCTATTTTAATTATCATTAATGTATATAATTATAATATAGCACTATAAAATGATTTTAGCTTCAGAACATTTTCTTCAGATAATGTCTATCATCATATATGAAATATGTTTGAATTTATGATTACTGGAGATCTAAAAATAGTGTCTTCCAATTATTTCTTTCATTTATATTAATTAGACATTATTGCTTTGTAGTGTCTGTGGGCTCATTGATTCATTTTACTCAGTGTATTAAAATAACGGCATTGATTATACTCTTGTTGCTCAAAACATCCCAAATGTGTACTGTGGAAGCCTCTTTCAGCCTGTTCCTGTGTCCTTTTAATATTATTCTATCAGTTTTATTTTTTCTGCTTGTTTGTTTTCATTCTAAATGTAAAACAGACCCAGATTTGTCTTGGACTCTGCTTAGATCTGGAATCAGTCATTTCACCAGGGATATGTGATTTCTCTTAAGTAATAGTAATTAAGCACAGATGGTATTTAAACACTGCTATTAAATGACAATGAGATTGAAACACAAAAGCCTGGAACTGATTCTATTGTTATTACTGAAGTATAATTTCTTTTGCTTCCCAGAATATTGTGCTGGAAATGCATTTATGAGCATTATGTGCAGTTAATGTAATGCTGTATTATAAAAAAATGTGTTTGATATTTGTTTTTTTTGCAATACTAAAATATCAATTTCTTATAATATTTTATTTTTACATTCACAAGATGTGAGTATATATCTTACAATAAAATACATACACATGCATATTTACTTATATAGTAATTTCAAAATTCCAGTCCAAATATTGCTATAAATATTCTGGAAAGTAAAATACAAATTTGTACTAAGAGTTTGGTATTTTTATTTTAGGGGTCCATCTGGCATTGATCAGGGCTTACTTCTGGTTGGACCCAGAGATCACTCTTCTGGGCTTGGGGGCCCATAAGGGGGTATTTGGGATTGAATCCAATTAGCTGTACTATGACCCTGGCCCCTCAAACTGTATTTTATAAAGAATCTATATTCTGAAGACCAAATCACAAATTACCTAAATTTTTGACATCAATTAAATATTATATAATTTACTATATTTACTTAAAGGTCATTATTTCCATATTATTATTAAATTTTATATAAATTTTGTTCAATTGTATTACTTTTAATTATATTAAACTCAATTTTAAAGTTTCCACTTAATCACATTCTTAATGTTGATATGATAAATATTTACTTACCTTTGTTAAATATTACAAAAAATATTCAGAGTTTGGTGTGTTCAATAACCTTCATTCTGTACCTGTTTAGTCATGTAATAATCATTGAATAATATCATTAATAATGCTATAATAAATTTGTTCATATATTCTTTCCTATTTCTGGAGCTATTATCCACAGATGTTTATTTGAAAGAATAAATGTATATTTATTTTGCTTTGGTATTTCAGATTTCCTCTATAGGATTTTTTACTAATTCAGATTGTAACTGAAAAGTAAATATAGTTCGTTTCCTTTATAATTTTACAAGTAGTGCATTAAACTGCTCAAATTGTATGAAGCTGAAAGGTCAGAAATTGCTTCTCAAAGTAGTACAATAAATGGCCAAATTATAGACAAATACATGATACATCAGATTCTTAAGTTTTATATTCACAATTAAAACCTTTCTTCAGTTTTCAAAATTGTTTCAGTTCAGATGACTGCGTGCCAGTACAGTGGGGGTGCACTTAGCCTTGTGTGCATTTCCTATGAACCCTCAAACCACCCTGGAAATGATCCTTGAGTACATTGCCAGGATCATTTCCAGGGTATGGCCCCGTAATGAACACACACAGAGTGATATGGTGCTTAATCAGATTTGCTTCTTAAATAAATGTATTTTCTTCAAAGGAAAGAAACCCTGATGTGGGACAAAGTTTGGATTCCACAGCTCATCAGAGCTCCACCCAAGAGAGGAGCCAGTCTCAAGCCCAACTCATCAGAACCCCACCCTAGAAAGAAGCCTATTTCACAGACTACAGACGAAGCTGCTACTGGCTCTCTCTGTGCTTGGCTGATCATGAGGCATCCCGGAGGGAGGGTGGGTTCAGGCCTGGCCCGCCACCCCAATAGAGACTTGGAAGAATCCAGAGGAATCCCCATACCATAATGGCAGCCATTTTCAATGTCAGGATTCCACAGCTCATCACAGCTCCACCAAAGAGAGAAGCCAATCTCAAGCCCAGCTTCTCAGAACCCCACCCTAGAAAGACTATTTCACAGACACAGATGGAGCTGCTACCAGCTCTTCCAGTTTCCACGTAGCCACAGTACATCAGTAAATGCAAACACTTTGAGCACCCACAATGGCAGAGCCTGGCAAGCTACCCGTGTAGTATTTTTTTTTTTTTTTTTGCGCTTTTTGGGTCACACTCAGCGATGCTCAGGGGGTTACTCCAGGCTCTGCACTCAGGAATTATTCCTGGCAGTGTTTGGGGGACCATATGGGATGCTGGGGATCAAATCTGGGCCAGCACAGGCTGGCCACATACAAGGCAAATGCCCTACCCACTGGGCTATCGCCCCCAGCCCCCATGTAGTATTTGATATGCCAAAACCAGTAATAATAACAGACTTCATTCCCATGCGAGCAGAGGCCTCTTGGGCTGTACTAGCATGAGAACAGGGACAAATGGAAATGTTACTGGCACCTGGTAGAGGGAATCGATGAGCAACGGGAAGACAAGTGATACAAGTGATGAGATTGATTAGAATTGCTGAACTCTTAATGTTTTGTGATAGGTCTTTTCTATAATATTACCATAAAAACATGCATGTAAAATAGCTAAACTATGTCTAGACAAGATAACAAGTAGGATGTCATATATTTACATAGGATATCTAATACTCATCTGTTGCAGGACTCCTCTAAGAGCCCCATTTCTCTACCCTATGGAGGTTTTTCCAGGCGAATCTTGGATCAAGACATTAGCATATAAAAAGGCATTGGGTGAGGTGCTGGGAGAAATTACCTGAGGGCATTTGACCCTACCAGGAGAAGTTTACATTTGGCTTGCAGCTCCTCCCAGCTCTGCTGGGAGGCTTTGAATTAGCTCTGGGTCCTTGTAGATTTCTATAGAAGAGCTATTTTCCTGTTTTCATCTCTAGATAGCCCAGCCCATTCTGGGCTGGGCGAGATGTTTGGGTGGATTTCTGGCTATAAGATAAGCTGCAAGAAGAAAAACGGCTCTCTTTTTCCCCTTTTGCCATTTCGGCTTCCCTTGGCGTTTTGCTTCTCTGTCCTCTTTATTCTCTGTTGGGCCTCAACACGTGGTGGCAGACATCTTGACCTGCACCTGGCTGGGGCCTCGCTGGGAACGCAGAGTCCAGAGGTTTTCACTGCTCTTGGATTGTATATTGGAACCTGTAATAGTAAAGCCCTTTTAAAATTGCATAGGATTCCTGAGTTTTCATCCATTCCCGCCTGGCTTCAGAGAGGTAGAAGGGAATTTGCTTCCCGCCACTGTTGGGGACCCCGGCAAAGCTCCCCCAACACTTATCCCATATTATTTTTTATAGATTAAGATTAAGAAACTTTAATGGTGTTTCACATAGCCTGAACCTTCTCTCCCCTCCTCTTCCCTCTTTCTCTCCCTCTCCTCTTTCCTCCTTCCCCTCCCCTCCTCTTCCTTTCCTTCTCCTTCTCTTCTTTGCTGTGAGTGGCATGTAACTAATGTCTCAAATATACAAGGCAAGATCTACCGCTGTGTTTCTTCCTTGGTCTCATTGTCTAAATACAAGATACATGTAACTTCTTTAGGGCCCAGAGTGATTGTATAGTGAGTGCCTTGCACACAGAAAGTACTGTTTCTACAGACATTCTAGTGGGTTCAATCCTCAGTACTATTGACCTTTGACCCCCAATGTGCAACCCCCCCCAAGCTCCAACAACCCTTTCCAGACCCACCAGAACTACTAGGAATATTAACTGAGCACAGAGCCAGGTAGGAGTAAGCCCGAGCACACTGCCAAGTGGCTGCAAATCAAAATTGAAAAATGAAAAAAAATAAAGTAAGACACCTCTCAACAATCGCATACAACCACATTATGCTCAAGACAAAACTATGGTGTAGAAGCACCAAGTCTATGCAACACATGGAAATTACATAAGTGATTCTGTATGACTTCCTTTTTTTAAATTGAATCACCATGAGACACACCATGACAAAGCTCTTCATGATCAGGTTTCAGTGATACAAAATACCAACACCCATTCCTCCACCAGAGTACATTTCCCACCACCAGTTTTCCCACTTTCCCTCCTCTCCTCAAATACTAACCAGGACTGTCTATGGCTTTAATTAAGCAAGGCCCAAGGTTACATTCTATTCCCATGAGAAATGGAATAATGCAGCTAGGCACATGGGGGCAGTAGTGTTCCTTGCAGTCTATGATGGTCAATGTTTTTGTTGCGTTGCTCCTTTCCTACATTGGTATTTATATATTTATAATAAAGTATCTCTTTGGTACAAATCTATATAAAGATGAATCTCAATGAATTATTGTTGAAAAACACCAATATATTCATTCAATAATCTATTCAAAATAGTTTTTTATCTCACTGAAAGTTTTGCAAAAAAATTTTTGACATCAGGTTATGAACAAAAGTGAAATTTATCACAAAATCGTGAAAGTGTGAAGAGATACTAATTAAGCTATATATAATAAGTGGTACTAGTTAAAACAGGCACAGATGATAAAAAATTCAAGATCTATGTTAAATTTAACTTTAATTGGAAAAACAACGTTTAACATATTTCCCAATGCCATGTTTAAATAACTTTTAAAAATTAGGTCATTTTAAGGAGAAATTACTTATGTCATATTATGCCAATAATTCTTAAATAGAAAGGTTAAATTATTTAAGAAGTTCTAAGCAATTTTAGTTCAGTATAACTCTTCTGAGTTTGGTATCACTGTCTTCCCATTGTTCATCAATTTGCTCGAGTGGGCACTAGTAACATCTCCATTAGTCCTGTCACAAGCAAGTGCAACCCAAGGGCATCTACTTGCTCCAGGGACAGGAGGAGCCCAAAACCATTCTTCAAGTCATGGAACTGAGGTCCATAATAGTTACTAGTCTTTGGCATAACAAGTAAATAAAACACGGTAGCTTGCCATTCTTTACCATGTAGGTGGTATATTCTCAGTAGAAGGCTTTCAACCCGAGCATTTACTGATGAAACTTAAAGGGGGAAGATCAGGTTTGAGTTGGCTACTTGGAAATTTTTATTTTACTACATTTATTTTGATTCTTTACTTAACTGAAGTAGGCTGGCAGGAAGATAGGGAAAAAGGACCCCTCATTGCAATGAGTTCTTGGGAAGAAATAAAACCAACTAGCCTTAAGACTGCCTAGACCCAAATGTTGGACACAGTAACTAAGGCCCTATGATACACAGTTACCATGTGTCTCTGCAGGCCCAGAGAAGGCTGGACCCCCTCTCAGAAACATTCCAGCAGGAACAAAGGCCAGAAAAGTAATATCAGAGATACCCATCAGTTGCCCCCAACTCATCTCCTGGATAAAGACCCTAGCAATGAACTCTTACCTAGATAGAAGGACCCACTGGGGCAGCAGGAAGAAATCCCAGGTAAGCCAACTTGAATAAAGAAGGAAGCCCATGCGTTGGCTGTGTCCATGGCCTGAGCATTTGTCATCTGCATCTCCCTCTGGAGTTGTCTACTCACATACTTTCACAATTTAATACTGGCAGGTGTACCGGGACTCTGTCTGCTTTCCGAGAAGCCAGCAGTCTCTCTTGAGCCTGTGCCTCTTTCTCTCTCTCCTTCCTCAAACTGATAGAACAGATATTACACCTGACCTTAGCCAAAAGGCTGAGAAGCGATCCTCCTTCTTCAAGATTTAAAAATAAATCCTGATTTTACTTCACTACAATCTCTTTCTAAAAAATTCTTTTCTATGAGGGAAAGGTTAAGGCAAAAATGGTCCGAGTAAGGTCTAATTGCTGCAAGTGGCCTGCATACAGGATCAAACAATAGTTTGACAGCTACCATTAAGTCTTGATATCAAGAAAGCGAGCATATCTGCTTCGAGGACTGACTTTCCGTTCCTGCGAGGAGCCAGCCACATAGCAGACTCTTATCAGTTTTTAGGCTTCCCCAGTTGTTCGTGGTTGGCAGAGGTGAAGAGAGAGAAAGTAGTGTCTTAGTGTCTTTGTTTCTTGAGGTTGTGGCCTCTTTCTTCCCTGTTGGGGCTTATAAATAAAAGGAAGAGGAGGGGGGATTGTGGCTTCCCCTCAGGGGTCCCAAGGCCCAAGGCTCAAGCAACCCCCCTAACAATTCCCAGGTCCTTACAGTACATAGGGGTTAGGGGTATCATGGCAGCTAAGCTGGGGCCTACCTGGTCGCGGACAGTACTCCCAATCCATTAGGGCCACAGCCCCTGTGTTGGGGCCGATGACTGTTCCCCAAACCCACCAATGAAAGAAGGAGATCAGAGTTTCCCATTATCTGCTACTTTTAGTCCATCTCTCAGCTACTACAGGAACCCCTCTCCAGGGACTCTGGCTCTCTCCCAGCAGGTTCTCCAGCAAGTAGCTCTCTTTGGGACATATGTGCAGGCTCCTCCTTTTAGGGCCTCTCTTCTGGATGTCTTTGTTCAGGGCATCACCTGACTTTGACCGAGAATGTGGAACAATAGGTCTACAGCTGAATCTAATGAAAACTATGTTTATGAGAAATGAACTAGTTCAGGGAGCCCCATTCACTCTCAATGGATCAGACATCTCTGAATGCAGCAGTTATGTTTACCTAGGTCAAGAAGTCAACATGATGAATGACTTAAAACCTGAGCTGTGCAGGAGGAAGAGAGTGGCATGGAATGCCTTCAAAGGCATCGAAGAAATAGCTAAAAGGACAAAGAACCTCTGGCTCCGGGCACATCTCTTCGACTCCACCGTTCTCCCTGCATTAACATATGCCTTAGAGACCTGGGCCCTACGGAAGCAGGATGAGAATGCTATTCGGGTCTCCCAGAGAGGAATAGAAAAAGCTATGCTTGGAGTATCATGCCTCACTCAAGTGAGAGAAGGAATTCGGAGTTCTGACCTCAGTCACTATTCCAGAATCAGTGACGCTGTCTCGTTTGCCAAGGCATCCAAAATTAGATGGGCTGGACATGTAATTCGATTTGGAGATGACCACTGGACTAGAGCCGTTACCGACTGGATCCCACGGGATGTCAAAAGATCACGTGGCCGCCCACCTACAAGATGGTCAGACTTCCTTGTCAAGACCCTGAAGGGAACAGTTTGAGGCTCTTCATATTCTTGAATCAACCAGATGTCATTGGGCTATATTGGCACATGATAGGGTCCAATGGAAATGTTACTCGCACCTGCTCGAGCAAATCAATGAATAATGGGATTCAAGTGATCAAGAGATCACCTTTCAGGTACTCTCCCAGGTCATCTCTTTTCAGGATCTCTTTCCTTAGGTCTTTCCGACTCAGCGCTTTTTTTTTTCCTTCTGGCCTCTTTTCTCTCGACTCCTTTGCGTATCCATGTCCCTACTTCGATCCTTAAGTTTCATCATTTTGTCCTGTTATTTCTGTTTCTGTTACTCTGTGTCCCTTTCTCCCCATCTTTGTTTCTCCTTTTTGTTCCTCCTACCCTATTGCTATATTGCCCTATGGCCCTATGGCCCTTTGGCCTTGGTGCCAGCCTTGGGTCAAGGCACTAGAACTTGTGTCTCTGGTGCTGGCCTTTGGGCCTAAGCATCAGGAGCAGCTTCCCCTCCCCACTCCCCCGTGCTAGCTATCCTGCCCAGGCCCCAGGGACCCCATTGCCCAGTGATGGCCTTACAGCCCAGCCACCAGGGGGCCTCTGTTCTCGCTGTGTTAGCCCCTGATGCTCTCCTTGATCACTTGATAACTTGAATCCCATTATTCATCGATTTGCTCGAATGGGCACCAGTAACATTTCCATTGGACTCTATCACGTGCCAATGTATCCCAATGGCATCTGGTTGACTCAGGAATATGAAGGGCCTCAAACATTTCCTTAGGGTCTTGACAAGGAAGTCTGACCATCTTGTAGGTGGGCGGCCACGTGATCTTTTGACATCCCATGGGATCCAATCAGTAACGGCTCTAGTCCAGCAGTTGTCTTCAAATCGCATTACATGTCCAGCCCATCTGATTTTCTATGCCCCTTGGCAAACGAGACAGTATCCCTGATTCTGGAACAGTGACGGAGGTCAGAACTCCAGATTCCTTCTCTCACTTGAGTGAGGAATGATATTCCAAGCATAGCTCTTTTGTGTCCTCTCTGGGAGACCCGAATAGCATTCTCATCCTGGTTTAGTAGGGCCCAGGTCTCTGAGGCATACATTAATGCAGGGAGAACGGTGGCGTCAAAGAGATGTGCCTGGAGCCGGAGGTTCTTTGTCCTTTTAGCTGTTTCTTCGATGATTTTTAAGGCATTCCATGCCGCTCTCTTCCTCCTGTGAAGCTCAGGTTTTAGGTCGTTCATCATGTTGACTTCTCAACCTAGGTACACATAACTGCTGCATTCAGAGATGTTCCATTGAGAATGAATGGGGCCTCTGGAACTAGTTCATTTTCATAAACATAGTTTTCATTAGATTCAGCTGTAGACCTAACTTTCCACAGTTCTTCAGCCTATCTTCTTGGTCCTATCTTGGCATTAAAATCACCAACTATGATCTTGTAGAAGGTGTGATCATTTTTTATAGAACTCCTTTAGTTCCATGTAGAATTTCTCAATTTCATCTCCTTTGTATGTGGATGTTGGTGCGTAGACAATGAAGATAGAAATTGCTGGCAGTGGGCCACTTCTCTTCAAGTGTAATCGTCCTCTCCGGCTTGTTAGGCATTCAAATGAATCAATGTTTACGGCCATGTTCATGTTGACAAGGACACCACCGCCACCAACGCCTCTTTTTGTCGCATGTTCCAAGGAACAATTCTTCTCCGGTGTCAAATACAGCATGATGCGACTGATGCCTCCTCGTCTCAGTCAGACCAATGATGACGTACTTGGTCTTTTGCGCTTGCAGCATCAGATCCTCAATATATGCATCCGATGCCAGCATATGTGCATTGAAAGTATAGACAGTCATTTTAGTCCTTCTTCGTTTTGGCAGCCTAGGATGGCCATGAAATTCTATCAAGCACTGCTTGTTTGCCTTTCTTACTGCTGCCGTATTAGGGGTTCTTTCGGGTCAGGAAAATAAACATTTTTGTTACTGGTTTTGGAATATCAAAGACTCATCGGACAGCTTGCCAGGCTCTGTCGTGCAGGCGCTATACTCTTGTTACATTTCGGGCTCTCTCAGAGGGTTGTTAGAATATTCACGGTAATTTGGAGGTAAATCGCAGCCGCCGCAATGGGGAAAGCTGGTTTCTGCTCTTCTGGGTGTATCTGTGTCTGTGGCTCAAGCATTCCTGGCCTTGAAATACTCTCCTCTGAAAGGCGGGTCTCTGCAGGGTTGGTCCTTGTGGGCTGGGTTTCTCAGGGCTGGAGACTGGATTAATCTGTTGGGTGGAGATCTTAGGAGCTGCGGAGTATGGATGGTGAAGATCGCTGCCAGAAAGGTGTGGGTGTTTCTCTGGGCTCTTCTGAGGCTCCATCGGAATGTTGGACTCAGGTTGGAAGTTGCTCTCCTAGAAGATGCTCTCCTAGGTTTTCTATTTATAGTCCCAGGCCAGATTCAGAATCCTGGCCTGAATGGTTTAAGTTTCCCAACTGTTATCTCCTTTAGTTAGAATGCTTGACTTTTAACCCCTTAAAGGGTGTTCCCCAACACCTCCCCACTTCAAATAGGTCACCATGAGATCCCCACTGGCATTCACTCTATCACTGTCTTCCCGTTCATCATTGATTTGCTTGAGCGGGCACCAGTAACATCTCCATATGTCCTGTCTCATGCAAGTAGAGCCCAAGGGCACCTGCTTGCTCCAGAAACATAAAGAGCCTCAAACCATTCCATTAGGTCATGCAAATGAGGTCTATAATTGTTATTGGTATCTGGCATATCAAATACGACATGGGTAGCTTGCCAGGCTCTGCCGTGCGGGTAGCAAACTCTTGTAGTCATCTTAAAATCCAGCATTTATTGATGAACTGAGGCCATGCGAGCCGGGCTGTGATAGGCTGGTCTGCTGGGTGGAGTTCTGATGAGGGGGACTTCCGGATGTGGAAAATGGAGGTCCTCATGGAGTGGGGGTCGTCTGGCTTGTTGTGAGACTCTGCTGGGGTGGCAGGCCAGGGCTAGAACCTGCCATCCCTCCCGGGTGCCTCATGAGCATCTGGGCACAGTGAGAGCCAGTAGCAGCTCTGCCCCATGTCTGTCTCATGGGGCACCACTGACATTATGAGTAAAAATAAACACTAATGCTTAAAAGGGGAAAAAACACAGGCTGTGAATTTTTTAAATAACAAAAAAAAATTGTTATAAGACAAAGCCCATTTGGTGGAAGCAACTATGGTATCTTAAACATACCCTATCCTTGTATCTAGTGTTATATTTTCCTGTCTGATTTATTGGTTTGTGTTCTGCAAGTTAAAAAGAAAAATGTTCTGCTTAGTTTGATGTTGTTAGTAGCAGTGGCAGCTGCAGTGTGAAAAAATATAAACTTGTCACTATTAAAAATAAAAAAAATATGTGAAGTAGTTAAACAAATATAAATGAAAAACGATTCTGTAAAAGTCCTCAGAGTCTCATAATAAGCCGGTGTATTTCTGATAGCTTGAACTTTGTACAATTTTCAGGTGTTTCTTAGATACTATTTGCTCACTTACACTCTGTAGCTTTAAAGAAATGGAAACATCTTACACAAGTACTCAGAAAATATATAACAATAGTGGTCTGAATTGCTGTAAGTGGACTGCATGCAAGATCAACAATAGTTTAACAGCTATCATTATGTCCAGATATCAAGAAAAAGAGCATATCTGTCCCACCCAATGAATGGATCATTGTTCTCAGACAGAAAACTTGAGAAGAGTCTCAGGGAAAATAAAGAGCAGTGATAGCTTTAAACAAAACACAATCCATCTTTCTAAATTTAAATCCTGACTCTAAGTGGACCCTAGTGTAAATGAAATCAATGGAAAAACACAGAATTCATTATGAATAATAATCCATTCTCTTAATAATCCATATTTATTTTTAGGAAATTAGTTTACATTTCCACATACCTTGTTTTCTAAAATGGAAAATAGTTTAACCCTTTCTAGATCAAGAGTTTCACTGAATAACAACAACACAAAAAAATCTATGGAACAGAACCAAACACAATAAGTGCCAATAAGTGCAAAATTCTGAATATATAATTACATTCCATATTATAGTTCTCTACAATCAATCTCATTACCTGGTGTCACTCCAAACTTTGTCCAGAATTCTGACAAACTTGCTCCATAACCCCTATTCACAGCCCTGGTTAGTAGCACAAAAGGAGACAAACAAACATGCATAGACTGTCCAAGCTTTAAGTTTCCTGGGCAGTCTTCAGTGGTCTCACAGACAGACCATTTACTAAATACAATATTGGATATACACATGCAACAACAACAAAGAGAACTAGTGCCCCCTTACCAAACATTGAGGAAGGGCTAATAAACACATCAACACTCAATGGAGACTTGAATGGCACAGACAGAGGGATTTCACACAGCCAATCAGCAGGATCTTAATGATCCCTAACATTTCCTGCTATTCTGCGTGCATTGTTGCCTGCCCTGTTATCTATTCTATTCTGAGTGCACATTCGCAAACCCTTTGTATCCTTATTTGAAAACTGTTTTAACAAAGGGCATATGCCAGCCTTGGGCATTCGATTAGGATGATGATTTACCACTATCTATCACTATCACTATCTTCCCATTAATCATCTATTTGCTAGAGCGGGCACCAGTAATATCTCCATATGTCCTGTCTCATGCTAATAGAACCCAAAGGCATCCGCTTGCTCCAGGAATATAGAGAGCCTCAAACCATTATATTAGGTCACGGGAATAACCTAATATAAATGTTACAGGTATTTGGCATATCAAATATTACACGAGCAGCTTGCCAGGCTTGCCGTGTGGGTGGCATACTGTTGTAGTCACCACGAGCAGGGCTGTGATAGTCTGGTCTGCTGGGTGGAGTTGTGACGAGAGAGAAGTCCGGATGTGGAAAATGGTGGGCCCCATGGAGCAGGGGAGGGTGGTCTGGCTTGTTGTGAGGCTCTGCTGGGGTGGCAGGCCAGGGCTAGAACCTGCCATGCCTCTCGGGCACCTCACGAGCAGCTGGGCACAGGGAGAGCAAGTAGCAGCTCTGCCCCAAGTCTGAGAGTCTCTGGTTCAGCATACCTGGGCTCGATTTAAAAAAAAAAAAACTGCTGCAGGGTGGCTGTCGATGATCCGGGCTGTGATAGTCTGGTCTGCTGGGTGGAGTTGTGATGAGAGGGAAGTCCGGTTGTGGAAAATGGCGGGTCCCATGGAGTAGGGAAGGGTGGTCTGGCTTGTTGTGAGGCTGTGCTGAGGCGGCAGGCCAGGGCTAGAACCCACCATGCCTCCCTGGAGCCTCACGAGCAGCTGGGTACAGGGAGAGCAAGATGATTTACCAGAGATATGAATAATTGACCCACCCCTATCGGTACCTGACAAGTGAAGAGTAAAAATTTTAATGTTAGATGTGGTGAGTGTTCATTTTTCTTGTTAATGTAATAAGCTAGCACCAATTTATGAGCAAACAGAAGCTTCCTCTCTTAAACGTCTGTAGATTGATATTTAGAAAACTGATTCCTGGGCTTCATCTACAGGAGAACACATTTCTTGTTGCTAGAAGTTGTCGCCATTTACCAAACCAGGGATCCCTCCTTCCATCTTCAAATCTGTTGTCTGCACCTCTCTGACTAGTCTAACTACCATGTCTCCTTTGCATCTCAAAAGAAAGCAATCTGTAACTTTATGAGACATGTGATTAGATTTTGATACAAATAATTCATGATATCTCTATTTCAGAAGTCTCTGTATAACATTTAAAATCCCTTTTGTCATGTCAGGTAACATATTCGGTGACTACAGATAAATTTATTACATACTATTTTTTTCCATTGCCATAGAAATTGCTGGAGGAATTCCTATTCTGGTTAAGAAATATTTGTAGATATGTTTAGTAAACTTGAAACTCCACTGGGAAATGATAGAATTAATATAGAATCCAGTCATAGGAGATTCATAGTTAGAATGATCAGTTGAAAGCAGGAACAAAATAAAAAAATATCTTTGTCATTGTGAAAGAGATGTTTGTTCCATCTCTGAGCAAACATCTCTGAATGCAGCAGTTATGTGAACTTAGGCCGAGAAGTCAACATGATGAATGACCTAAAACCCGAGCTGCGCAGGAGGAAGAGAGCGGCATGGAATGCCTTCAAGGGCATCAAAGAAATAGCTAAAAGGACAAAGAACCTCTGGTTCCGGGCACATCCCTTTGACTCCACCGTTCTCCCTGCATTAAAATACGCCTCAGAGACCTGGGCCCTATGAAAGCAGAGAATGCTATTCAGGTCTCCCAGAGAGGGAATCGAAAGAGCCATGCTTGGAATATCATGCCTCATTCAAGTGAGAGAAGGAATCCGGAGTTCTGACCTCAGTCACTATTCCAGAATCAGGGACGCTGTCTTGTTTGCCAAGGCATCGAAAATCAGATGGGCTGGACATGTAATGCGATTTGGAGACAACCACTGGACTAGAGCCATTAATAATTGGATCCCACGGGATGTCAAAAGATCATGTGGCCACCCACCTACAAGATGGTCAGACTTCCTTGTCAAGACCCTGAAGGAACGGTTTGAGGTTCTTCATATTCCTGAATCAACCAGATGCCATTGGGCTACATTGGCACGTGATAGGGTTCAATGAAACTGTTACTGGCGCCCGCTCAAGCAAATCGATGAATAATGGGATTCAAGTGATCAAGAAGTGATCATTTTGAAAATCAGAAAAGATGTTTCACAACGCAGGGCATAATCTAACACAACAATATATGATTCAAAGTCTATAGCTCTCCCAAAGTAAATCAACAGGCAGCTAAAGAGACAAAATGACAAGTAAGTCAATACCAGGGAAAATTAAAAATTCATAATAGAAAATATGTGGATCATCACATGAACCACGAGCTATTCAAAACTGTGATCGAGTTCTGACTCATAGAGCTGCAATTAACTCTAAGGACCTCAGGACCTGATGTTGCCAGAGATAACGGGATCAGTACATTATTAACAAAGGGCTGCAAACTGTGTTCTAATTTACTACCTAGAATATAAGAGAATAACCACAATTTACGTATTCATCACCATCATAATCGTTGAGCTTTTGTTTGTTTGTTCTGTCTCTTTGGCTCACTCTCTGCAATGTTCAGGGGTTACTTCTGGCTCTGCTCTCAGGAATTACTCCTGGCCATGCATAGGTAGCATATAGGATGCTGGGCATCAAACCTGGACCTGCCGGTTCAAGGCAAACACCCTCCATGCTGTATTATCTCTCCAGACCCACCGCCAGCATAATCTTATATTGGAAACCTTAAAATATGTTGTAAGAAATGAAAGAAAGATCTAAGATCCTGACTTCTCTATTGTACCTGGTAACATACTTAACACATTTCCTAGATGTAATTTCCCAGCTTAGTTCCATTTGTTGGGTTGAGATCATGCAGGGATTTTGTTATCTGCATCATTTTCCTGTGTCGCATCAATTTGCTAACTCCATTCTAAATCTTTTTAAATATCGCTGTTGTCCTGCACGTGATATTCCACAGATGTGGCAAATACAAGTGATGTATTTTCTTACATGTCTCTTTTAAATGACCTTTTAGGCTAGATGAATTAGTAAAATAAAATGTCAATATGATAAGAATTGAAAATGATTGTTATTAAACGATCTCTATTAAAGGTGATGCATAACAAGGTCTATTTATACACAGCAAAATAAAAAAAAGCCTTAGGAACTTGCAACATTCTTAACCTTGTAAGTTCATATCACTATGTAATCAAAATGTACACATTTTCCCTTTATAGTATAGTCTACAAACTATATACTTGGATATAAGATCTGCTTGTTTATTTTTTTCTTCTGCGTAATAAAGTTTTTATCGGAACACTGAAACACTGCTCATTCATTGTATATGCATTTTCTTTCATTGTGATGTTAGACTTGTATATCTGCAACAATATTCTAGGATCATAAAGTTTAAAATATCTTTTTATTTACAGAAAGAATATGTCAAATTGTTCACTCTGAAAAGCATTGAAAAGAAAATATTTTTATCTTGTAGAAATTGAAGAATCTTTTCAGTTTCCTGTCCTTTCTTTTTTTTTTTAAGAAATACTTATTCCTCTCCCTTAAGCAATACACAGAGATTCTTAACTCTGAACATTGTAGATGCTATTGCATTGGTCTCTTTTATTGATAACAACATGCTGATATCACTTCGAAGAAGATAATAGCCCACACTTTAGGTGTTTTTTAGTTCACCCTGTGTAGCAAAGGGTATAAAAAATCAGCAATACAATGCTCTGTATTTTACCAAAGAACCTTATTGGTGTATAGAAAAAGAGATTCTTTAGTTGTTCCAGTATACAAAATTTGTCTAAACTAGGGTATTTCTCCCTTGGAAACTCACCCCTGCAAGAGTGATTGTTCTCTTCGTTCTTCTCAAATAAACACTTGTTCAAAACTCTCAAAGAAAATAAAAATAACAAAATGTGTCTAAACCAGCAAACTTATTTGGTAGACTTAGATCCTATATAAAGTCTGCAACAATCTGTTATTTTGATTTTGCTTCTACTCAGTGTAAATGTAAATATTGAATTAGTATGGCTTTATGAATATTAGAGGATGTGATCTAACGATAGTAACTAAACTGAAAACTCACATGTGAGATGTCATGAAGGGTTTATAACTAAAATATTTTCCAATCTCAAACAATATTCTTTAAGAGATTTATTGACTAGCTATTTGTTGATTTATAACACATATCTGAAAATGTAAAAAACAGAAATTATCTTGAACATCACATAACTGATATCCATTTTCACTGTTCTCGTGCTAGGTACTATTGGTACATAAGATTCTAAACTCTGTCCATTACTATGAATAACTGTTTACTCTTATATTTGTTTAAAAATGACACCCAACAATGCAAATCAAAGTAGGTATGGTGCTAAAATTTCTGTTGTAATGAGGAAATGAGTAGAAATATTGATGAAAGGACCATAACTAAAACTCTTATGTTTATGTTAGCATTTCTAAGAAGTCAGAATATTTAAAAATAAATAAATTTAATAGATGAAAATAATAATAATTTAAAAATAAAAATAATGTAGTAAGACTCATGTATTTGTATCCTTGGCTGGAAATTAAAGTGTTACTGAATCTATGATTAGGTAAACATTCTTTCATGGATAACAAACATATTACATATTCTAACAACATCAAATATATGTTACTGATGCTTTTTTTGCATTGTTTGGAAAAAAATCAAAATGATACTAAGTACCACATGTTACGGTTGTTCTTGAGGACAGGAATACCTTATTTTTATACTTATTTTGATCTATTTGATTAAAAAAAACACAAGACCCTTGAAAGAAAATGAACTGTGACCAGTAGGTGCCTTCTCTGCTAGAACACAACCAGTAGACTAATGCTCATCTTTCATCTTTCCACCAATAAAAGCTAATGATACAAAATGAGGATACCAGGCAGTGGAAAGGAAGCAGAAAACAAAAAATCTCTGGTTTTGGTATTATTCTGCTGAAATTCTATTTTGTTCCTCTAATTTAAGTTAAAATTTTGTGTTAGTAAAAAAGAACATAATATTTTTTTCAGATATTGAGAATTGAGATAGAGACACATAAAATTTCTAGGAGAATATACTCATGTGAAACTCAGACTTCAACTAAATATGAGTACTGATATTTTTAAATAAAATGTGAACCATAACCTAGGTTATTTTACCAATTAATTCCATGCAATAATGTTGTTTATTGTTTCAATATATGAAATACGCCTAGTAAAATTGGAATATGAAATTTTCATTGCAATTGAAAGAGCTTGATTTGACAAAGGCAGTATCTGTAGTGCTCATGAACTTATGCATTTCTCCCCTTCCTGTCTGATAGCCATTTATTTTATTTTGTGTCTACAAGCTGATATTTGCTTTATTTATTCAATGTGTTTACTTTCTCTACATACCAAATATGACTGAAATCACATGATGTTTATCTTTCTCCATTTGATTTATTACACTGAGCTTAATCTCTTCTAGATATACCATTCTGATATTTTAAGGCTTTACCTTATTCGTAACTCAGTACTATTCTATAAAATATATATATGTATATATATATGTGTGTATATATATGTGTATGTATACATGCACATATATATAATATATATATATATATATGTGTGTATATATATGTATGTATTTGTCTATATATATGACATATGTAATTGGCATCTTTAATATCTAGATGGTTTCCAGCTCTTGGCTGTTGGAAACAATGCTGAAATAAATATGAATTTCATTTACTTGTTTGAAACAGTGATTTGCATTTTAAGGGGTCAAAACCTCTAAAGCTTGTTTAACCAGATCACTGTAATTTTTTAAATCCCATATTGCTTTCTACAAATAATTTTTAAAATATTTGTAATGTAGTTCAAGCAGGATTTAAGTTTTTTTGTGTTGTTTAATACTTTTTTTGTCTATCATTTTGCTACTTTTAGTTGTCCTATTAAAAATATTTAAAAACCCCATTTGCCGATTTATAGATTCGAATTAATTTTCTGTTCCCAGCAGGTGGCACTGTGGCTGTATTAGATTAGGTTGTTTTTGTTGTTTTTTGTTATTTTTTGTATATTCTGGTTTACACCGATACTTAGGTTGATGTTTACAGTTGCTGTATCATCACTCTCAGCACAGTGGGGAAAGGTAAAAATGAGCTTAGTGTTGTCACAGAAGCCAGAGAAGAGTTTCTGTGTGTTCATATCTCACTTGATGTTTAGTGTGCTGCAGTGCCCTGGGTCCAAGACCCCCAACCTGAGGTTTAGTGTGTCCATGGGCACATACTTCATGATGCCACGTGGGAAGCTAAGGGGGCACAGTGTATGCAAAGCTTTCTCTGGCTTCGCTCTTGCTGCTGTTCTCATCTGAGTGAAGAAGCATTTTTAGATCGTCCCTATGAACTTCACCCTGGCAAAGGACTTATATCTCCATCTTGGTCACTGCGTCCACCCAGCCTCCACCCTAGGGGTTCCTGACTCAGTTAGAACCTTCCTTTTCTTTATAATAGAAAGAGCTCATTCAGAGAGAAATGGCAGGGAAAATTTCTCTGGCCATGTGAGTCCACGCATATTTCGTTCAGTGATGTGGGCAAACCCTTCATGCCACCCCTCTGCTGAAAAGTTTGATGGTCTCTAAGATACAAGCTATAGAATATCAGTTTTTCCCCTTGAAAACAGAGCAAGAGGCCCTCTGCCCCAATTTTTGTTTTGTTTTGTTTTTTTGGGTCACACACGGCAATGCTCAGGGGTTTTTCCTGGCTCTGCACTCAGGAATCACTCCTGACGGTGCTCAGGGGACCATATGGGATGCCAGGGATCGAACTCAGGCCAGATTGGGCCGGCCGAGTGCAAGGCAAACACCTTACCCACTGGGCTATTGCTCTGGTCCTGCCCTAATATTTGACCTGTCCGATAAGCTTTTTATTTTAGCTTCTTCATTGCCAAGCCGGTTTCCTTTTGAAAACTGAAGAGTAAAAAAAAATTGTTTAGGGATAATCCTTAACAGAGATTTTTCTTTGGATTTAGTGGATCAACAATTTCCCCTGGAATTTCTGACCTTCTAAAAACAGTTCATAGAACCATAAATTAATTATATGCTTAAAGTGAAAATGGGTCACTCCTCAATACACCTGCTAAAAATATGCTACATTCAGCAAGGTAATTAATAAAGATTATTTCACTTGCAGAAAGAATTATGATTCTTGACTTGTACTAAAACTGAGACTGATGATCAGTGCGTGGTGACCAAGAGCACAACAGTTTCATTTTATTTGTCCAAATCCCATCTGCTGCTTTTCCTTCTCTTCCGCTTCCATATACTTTAACTCTTTACATTGCTCAACTTTTATCAACTTTTATAGATGGAGCTCCTCATATAGGTGAAAGTTTTCCCTGAAAACTCATAAGGCAATTATGTATACAAATGATTATGAACTGCTGAAAGTGAACATAATTTCGTTAGCAAAGATATCATAATCTATTCACACTGATTTCTGAAGCATAAAGTTTAACCTTGCTCTAATAAGAAATGGATCCTTACAGTTTCAGTCAATAGGACCCATTAAAACTTTAAAATAAAATTATAAATCATACTTTTACCAGAATGCTGTTTTCAACACAAAGACAGAAAACATGCTTTCTCCAGGAGTCCATCTTCTTTGGTAATAAAAAATCTCCAGGTCCTTTTATTGTTTTGTGGTTATTTAACATGAAGTACACAAACACACACTCAGGCATGCACAGAGTAAGCAGGAAATTTCAAGAGAAATAACCTGGAAGAGGGATCACATTTACTGAGTGCAAATATTCAAACATATGAAATTGATTTTTGACCAAAGGAAATGTACTTGTACACAATGTTTTCTTTGCTGTTTCTAAACCACTGCAATTCAATTGTCAGATCCACATTAATGATACTTCACCAGAGAATAATAACTCCGGTTACAAAGTTAGGAGAACATATTGGACAAATTCTTACTTAGATGTGTGTCAATCTTTCTTAATATGATTATCTGAAGTAAATCTACTATAAGCCAAAGCCTTTATTTTTTGGCTTTTATTTTGTAGTTGTTGCTCTGTAGTCTGAGTTCTAAACCTATATTATTCCACTGAGATTTGGTACTTGCAAATATTGCTAAGCCCACTATCTGAGTGAAAGCTTCCATCATCATTTAAGATTGCTCACTAAAAAATACAAATTTGAAAAGACTTGGGCTGGAGCGATAGTACAATGGGGCTGGTCATTGCCTTTCACGTGGATGAGTTTGTTTACTGGCATCCCTAGAGCTGCCCAGGACCTCTATAGCTGGCCCCTAACCTAAGCTTAGGGTGAGGAGGGAAGCCCGCAGCAGTACAGTTCACCCTCCTCCTAAGAAAACAAACACACAAACAAAAGACTCCATTTTAACACTGTGCAAGACAGAACAGTTAATGGTCTTACGCATTTATCGTATAAAACAAAATCAGTTTAAATGATTAAAAAACAGTTTTTTATCATTTAAAAACTCAGCTGAAATATCTGGCTTTCAAATAATAGATTCTTCTTATGATAAATCATGTCAAAATAAGGAATGCTTATTTTTTTTCTTCAAAGTGCATTCAACTTTCCAACACCTCACCATTAGCTTCTTCATCCTACCAACCACCAAAGGAGAAATGTTTAGGTGTTGCTGGAGCGTATGACTGGCAACATCTGAAAAACTGGGCAATCATTTCTTTTTTAAGATTTTTTTTTTTTTTTGCTATTTGGGTCACACCCCAGCAATGCTCAGGGGTTACTTCTAGCTCTGCACTCAGGAATTAATCCTGGCAGCGCTCAGGGGACCATATGGGTTGCTGGGGATTGAACCCAGGTCGGCTGCATGCAAGGCAAGCGCCCTAACCACTGGGCTATCTATCTGGCCCTCTTTTAAGAATTTTAAACTGAAGAGAATGCTTAGGTTCAATCTTTCACTTTCTGCTTAGAATACTGGTCTGAAGAGTCAATGAGGATTTTAAACAACCTTGGAAGAAAAGCAATAAAATCCCTTGCTGTTCAGACCTCCATGTTCTATTTGATTTACATGACCTAACACTGTGAGACACAAGTTATAACGAAGGATTTCCAAAGTGTTACATCATCTACTTACCTTTTTTTGTTAATTATTTTGGACTGCATAGAAATTGCTGTTTCTAGCCAATATTGAATTAATTTAAATATATTCCAATTATTTGACATTTAAGTGCATTTAAATGTACTTATTGACTTAAGGAAACATTTACTAATTTCTGTTCTCATGGTCAGAATTTAGTGGGTAACAGTTTTACTGGGACTACAGTTTAGGGTTTTAGTAGCCTGTGGTTGATGAGTGAGTTGCTCTGTTTCTACTCTCTAAGATGTTTTCTGGCCTGCTGTGTGCCTAAGCTGACTCGGGTTGTTGGCAGAGTTCATTCCCATGCAGCGTTATAGCTAAGAGGCCTGGCAACTCACTGGTCATTGCCTGGGAAGAGCTCAGCTTCCATAATCCAGTACAGTTCTTTGCCACATCACTGTCTCTGAAGTCCTCTTAAAACATGGCAGCTTAATCTTTAAAGCCACCAAGAGAAGCCCTCTTAAACTAGGAGGACTCGTTATTCTTTTTAAAGGGTTTCTATTTCATCTGGGATTTTTTTAAATTCAATATGAATCAAATGAGTGGTTCAATAGGGCATCTGTAAAATTCCTCCCACTTTATCACAGAAATACATCATTAGAATGATAGTTTCATTCTATGGCCTCACCCATGGACAAGAGTCATCTATATGCTTTGGATGTCCCCGTAGAATTCTGCATACTACAGAATAATTAACATATATTAAGTAGGACCCTGAAATACGGAGGTATTTGTTTCGCACAGTCAACCTCAGTTTGATTCTTGCCCTGATATGATCCCTGAGCCTGCCAGAATTGATCCCTGGCAGAGAACCTGTAGTAAGTCCCAAACACTGTCAGATGTAGACCCGCCCTCTCTAAAACAAAATCAAATTGAGAGTACATAGAATTGAAGCAAATCTTTAACACTGAGGTTAAGTTCTTATCTAGATCCATAAGCAGTGCAAGAAGTCTTCTGAAAAATCTAGTGACTAATTCCAAAAACCAGAACTAAAGAGAAAACTAATCCAAAGGCAATTATTTGTATTTAGATAGTATAAGTTGATAGTTGTTCAAACAATTGTAGTAACTTAAAAAAAGTCCTTTTCCAATTACAATGGATAAGTTTACTGAATTTATCTTAAAGAAAAAAAATCAGTTACTTGACAAATATTATTTTACATCATGTATCACTGTATCACTGTCTTCCCATTGTTCATCGATTTGCTTCGAGTGGGCACTAGTAACATCTCCATTAGTTCTGTCAAAGCAAGTGTAACCCAAGGGCATCTACTTGCTACAAGGGACAGGAGGAGCCCGAATCCATTCTTCAGGTTATGGAACTGAGGTCCATAATAGTTACTAGTCTTTGGAATAAAAAGTAAATAAAACATGATAGCTTGCCAGGCTTTACCATGTAGGTGGTATAGTCTCAGTAGAAGGCTCCAACCCGAGCATTTACTGATGAAATTTTACGTCATGACATGAGATGATTTCTTAAAACAAAGTGATAAATCATTTAATGACAAGAATTTGTTATTATTATTTTTTAATCTATTCACGTAATTAGATATAATTGATGGAACAATATATGGCCAGATATAAAAGATGACATTTTTTCAAGTGTTGAAAATTATAGCAGATTTTTTTTTCTGATGTGCTATTTGATTAGCGATTAGAAACTATATAATGCTTGGGACTTTCTCATATTGCAGTCATCTTGCAATAGTTAATCATTGTATTCGATGACACAGAAAAAAATAGGACACATGTTACCATATTTTTTAGTTGCTCTTAATCATTTTGGTTTTAACAATACCTTTATTTTGCTTACATTGCAAATGTCTATTTATGAAATGGAGATACTTAAAATAATATACCATAAGATATAAAGGATTGTTGCTCTCATTTATAAAATTAGATATTTTATAGATAACAAACATATCTACATTATGTGTGTATGTCGGTGTTTAAGTTTAAATCAACCATCACTGATAATTTAGCTTTCCGAGAGCAAAATGTTAAAATTAACAACAAATAAGAGTAATTTGTGTCTGCTGGTTAAATGCAACTGCTCTTTAGCTTTCTCCTTTTCCTCTGCCCCCAAATCACAGGAAGGTCTGTCTCTTAAATCAAAGTCATTACTCCCTTTCCCTCAGTAATTATCCCAATTCATGAAGTATTGATTTTCTCTTTACAAAGTCATTTCTATCAGCCTACAAACATACCATTAACTTTTTAATATTAAAAGCATCATTTTCAACTCTCCATTTTCTTCCACTAAACATGTGAATTTTTATTTAAAGTATTTATTTTAGCTTTAATATGTGACTAATAGTTTATATGTATAATATATTTAATATATTGAAAATATGAATTATTCTTGATTTATTTTAAAGTATTGTTTTTTGGCTAGAGAGAAAGTAGAGTGTGTGGGTGTGAATCTTGCTAGTGACTGACTAGTTTCTATCCTAGGCACCTGATATAATCCTGTTAGTACCTTAGGAGTTATGAGCAAACAGCCAGGTTTAAATCCTGTGTAAATACACATATGGTCCAAAACCCCACCAAAATTAAAAAAAAAACATTATGTATATTTTTGAATTTCAGACTTTGTGCATTCAGAAAAGAATCATTGTTTCTATTTTTTTGCTTCAAGTACTACAGTAAAATTTTTTCTTCTATAGGTCAATCAATTTAATGTGCTGTTTTTGTCCTTATATTATTTGACCTGTCAGTAGCACCTGCTGCAGATAGATTTTCTCCATATATTTCTTCACTGGATTTTCAGAACAATAAGTTCTCTTGGTACGATTATCATTTTAAATACTCCTACCATTCTCTCTTCTTTATAATTTCTTTATAATTTTCTCCTCCATTGTAAGAGAGTTGCATCTTGAATTTCTAAGTAATCCAATCTTGTGTTACTTCATTTGCTCAAAAAATAGGTGATTCATTGACCTCATGGCATTAAAATGTCCTACATTATTATTACTGCTAAATGCAGAGCTTCATCTCCAATGTTTCAAATACCAGTAGCCAAGTGAGCATCAATCCTGTATGATGGTCAGTAATCAAATGGATCATTTCCAAACCTGACCCTATAATCTTCACCTTCTGACTGTTATCCACTTAATCTGGACAACCATGACAATGAAGTTCTAGAGAGACATTTGCATAAAGAGCTTAGTTAGAAGCTTGACCTCACGGGACACACCCCAAAATAGTAAACTGCAGAAGGTAGGCTGAGATTTCTGCAGAGACTGTGTCGGGGCTCAATAGTGGAAGAAAGCCCATATGCTATAGGGCCCCTGAACATCCTCTACATGGTCCTTGTAATCAGAGAAAGCACATCAAAGCTAGAGCCACTTGTGCTCCAAATTAAATAGCTTTTCCTATTTTAGTTTTAGAACATCTCTGTGGTAACTGCTCTATAAGGGTTAATAACCTGAAACATCAATACACACATTGTTTCCTCTTCATGTCCTAACTACGTGGTTCCTGACAGACTTCCCTGTCACAAATCATCCAGGCATATTCCTGGTCAAACTTCTAGGACATCTGTCATTCAAGTTTTATCTGTCCTTACTGCAGAAAATATATTATTCCCTTTATCGTGTATTTCTGCCCTTTGCTCATAGTGGGAGTTTATGCCACATCTTAACAGTGCATTGCCAGCCTATTTATGTTGAGCCTCACTCTGTGAAGGATCAGGCTTTTTATCTCTGAAATTCTACACCTTAGTAGAAGCAGAGTTTTGAATGCAGCAGCAATACACAAAATTGATTTCTGGGATTATTTATTATTTTCCCATAGACTAGTTATCTTATAAATTTTGGGGAGGTCATACCCAACAATGATCAGGGGGTTACTCCTGGCGATGCTCATTGAACTATATGGGATGCTGGGGAATTGAACCCGGGTTGGCTGTGTGCAAGGCAAAGCGCTCTACCCACTGTGCTATCGCTCCAGCCCCTACTCCCCATAGTTCTCAGGAGACATCTGGGATGCAATGATTGAGCCCAGGTAGGCCTCATGCAAGACAGAATCCCTACTTACTGTGCTATCACTCCAGACCCTAGACTATTATCCTATGAATGACAGCGTTCTGAGGGTTGAAAGGTCCAAGATCATGTTTGTTGCAAATTTTAGTATCTAGAGCAAGGCTGTTTCTGGTTCGGGATGGCTTTTCTTCTTCTTGGGTCCTGGCGCAATGGAAGGGACAAGGGAGCACTTTAAAATGCTCTAATCCTATCCGAAGCAGTATCACCCTCATAAGTGATCACTTCCTGGAGGCTCGTGTCCTTGAACAATCTCTGTGAATAATAAGGTTTCAGTATAAAAATTTGGAGATAGGGAAAATACGTATATAGAATGTAGCAGTCATAAAACAATTTCATTGAACCATCTAATCTAGTTAAATTTATGTTGAATATATCATCCCAGAAAGCAGATCACACCTATAATTTATATAATGCA
>JAJIBD010025782.1:0-28293 GCA_021461705.1 Cryptotis parvus | reverse complement strand
ATTTTCTTTTTTTTTTTTAATTTTTTTTATTTTTAAAATTACAAAGATATACAATTAAAAAGTTCATATTTGGGTTTTGGTCAAACAGTGTTGCAGCACCCATCCCGCCACCAGTGCCCATCTCCCACCACCAACGTCCCTGGTTCCCTCCCCCTCCCCCCAGCCCTGCTCCATGGCAGGTTCTTGATTTCTTTCCATTTCTCTCTCTTTCTCTTTTCCTTCCCCTCCAGACTATGGATTACAGAACATACATTAAAGGGTTGTCATGTGTATCTTTTTGCCTCTATTTAATGCTCAGTTCTAGGTTGGCATTAGTACCCTCAACAATTGTTAGCACACTGTTCCATTTCTGTCTTACCTAGCCTCTGAATCCCACACGTTTGTGATAATTTCCACCTTTGACAGGACCTCCTGATATATGTTTCACTTGACCTTGGATATTGGTATCATAATATGTACCTATATATTTATGTTATGCAGATAAATGCAGTCATTCTGTATCTGTCTCTCTCCTTCTGGCTAATTTCGCTCAACATAATCTTCTCCATGTCCATCCATTTGTAGGCAAATTTTATAACTTCATTTTTCCTAACAGCTGCATAGTATTCCATTGTGTAGATGTACCAAAGCTTTTTTATCCAGTCATCGATTTTCGGGCACTCTGGTTGCTTCCAGATTCTGGCTATTGTGAATAATGCTGCTATGAACATAAAAGTAGGGATGGTGTTTCCGCTGCGTATTTTTTGGCTTCCCAGAGTAGATTCCCAGGAGTGGTATCGCTGGGTCAAATGGGAGTTCAATTTCTAGTCTTTGGAGGAAAGTCCATATTGTTTTCCAGAAAGGCTGTACCAGCCGGCATTCCCACCAACAATGGATGAGTGTCCCCTTTTCCCCACACCCACGCCAGCCCTTGTTGTTCTTGTTCTTTTGAATGTGTGCCAGTCTCTGTGGTGTAAAGTGGTATCTCATTGTTGTTTTGATTTGCATCTCTCTGATGATTAGTGATGATGAGCATTTTTTCATATGTTTTTTGGCCATTCGAATTTCTTCCTTGCTGAAGTTTCTGTTCATTTCTTCTCCCCCATTTTTTGATGGGGTTGTTTGTTTTCTTCTTGTAAAGTTCTACCAGTGCCTGATATATCCTGGATATTAACCCCTTATCGGATGGGTATTGGGTGAATATTCTTTCCCATTCTGTGGACTGCTTTTGTATCTTAGTCACTGTTTCTTTTGAGGTGCAGAAGCTTTTTAGTTTCATGTAGTCCCATATGTTTATCTTTTCTTCTAGTTGCTTTGTTAGTGATGTTTCATCTTTGAAGATGCCTTTAGCTTCAATGTCATGGAGGGTTTTTCCTATATTTTCTTCAATGTACTTTATGGATTCAAGTCTGATATTGAGATCTTTAATCCATTTTGATCTGATTTTTGTGCATGGTGTTAGACACAGGTCCAAATTCATTCTTTTACATGTCGCTGCCCAGTTTTCCCAACACCACTTATTGAAGAGGCTTTCCCTTACTCCATTTTAGACTCGTTGCACCTTTATCAAAGATTAAATGATCATGTGTTTGAGGTTGGGTGTCAGGATACTCAATTCTATTCCATAGGTCCACGGGTCTGTTTTTATTCCAATACCATGCTGTTTTAATTACTACTGCCTTGTAGTACAGTTTGAAGTTGGGTAAGGTGATGCCTCCCATCTTCTTTTTCCCGAGGATTGCTTTAGCTATCCTTGGGGTTTATCGTTCCATACAAATTTCAGGATTGTTTGGTCAATTTCTTTGAAGAATGTCATGGGTATCCTTATAGGGATTGCATTGAATCTGTACAGAGCTCTAGGGAGTATTACCATTTTGACAATGTTGATTCTCCCCATCCATGAGCAGGGAATATGTTTCCATTTCCTTGTGTCCTCTTTTATCTCTTGGAGCAGTGTCTTGTAGTTTTCTTTATACAGGTCCTTTACACACTTGGGTAAGTTGATTCCTAGGTATTTGATTTTCTGTGGCACAATTGTGAATGGAATTGTTTCCTTAATATCCCTTTCTTCTCTTTTGTTATTTGTATATAGGAAAGCCACCGACTTTTGCGTGTTGATTTTGTATCCTGCCACTCTACTATATGTGTCTATTGTTTCTAGGAGTTTTTTGGTAGAGAGTTTAGGGTTCTCTAGGTATAATATCATGTCATCTGCAAATAATGATAGCTTGACTTCTTCCTTGCCTATCTGGATGCCCTTGATGTCCTTTTCTTCTCTGATTGCTATGGCAAGTACTTCCAGTACTATATTGAATAAAAGAGGTGAGAGTGGGCAACCTTGTCTTGTCCCTGATCTCAGGGGGAAGGCTTTCAACTTTTCCCCATTGAGAATGATGCTCGCTGTGGGCTTTTGGTAGATGGCTGTAACTATCTTGAGGAAAGTCCCTTCAATTCCCATTTTCTGGAGGGTTTTAATCATGAGCGGGTGCTGGATCTTGTCAAATGCTTTCTCTGCGTCTATTGATAGGATCATATGGTTTTTATTTTTTCTCTTATTGATATGATGTATTATGTTGATTGACTTGCGAATGTTGAACCATCCTTGCATACCGGGATGAATCCTACTTGGTCATGATGTATAATCTTCTTGATGAGTCTTTGGATTCTGTTGGCTAGTATTTTGTTGAAGATCTTAGCATCCGTGTTCATCAGGGATATTGGTCTGTAGTTTTCTTTCTTTGTGTTGTCTCTCCCTGCTTTGGGTATCAGGGTGATATGTGCCTCGTAAAAGCTGTTTGGGAGTGTTTCTGTTTCTTCTATTTCCTGGAAGAGCTTGAACAGGACTGGCAGTAGGTCCTCCTTAAAGGTTTGGTAGAGTTCACTAGGGAATCCGTCTGGACCTGGGCTTTTGTGTTTGGGAAGACTTTTTAATTACTGTTTCTATTTCCTCGATGGTGATAGGCTTATTCAGGTATTGGAGGTCTTCTTGTTTCAGCCGTGGGAGGTTATAGGACTTCAGGAATTGATCCATTTCTTCTAGATTCTCATGTTTCACGGCATACAGGCTCTCAAAGTAATCTCTGATGATCTTTTGGATTTCGGTGGTTTCTGTTGTGATGTCACCCTTTTTATTTCTGATTCTGTTTATTTGGGTTCTCTCTTTCCCTGTCCTTACAAGTCTTGCCAATGGTTTGTCAATCTTGTTTATTTTTTTCAAAAAACCAGCTCTTGGTTTCATTAATCTTTTGGATTGTTTTTTTGGTTTCCAACTCATTGATTTCCTCTCTAAGTTTTATTATTTCCTTTTTTCTGCCTTGGTTGGGCTCCTTTTGTTGGTCTTTCTCTAATGTCTTCAGCTGTGTAGTCAGGTTATTTATGTGGGCCCTTTCTTGTTTCCTGATGAATGCTTGCAGAGCTATAAACTTCCCTCTTAACACGGCTTTTGCCGTGTCCCACAAGTTCTTATAGTTGGTGTCTTCATTTTCATTTGTTTCCAGAAATCTTTGGATTTCCTGTTTGATTTCTTCTATGACCCATTTGTTGTTCAGGAGTGAGCTGTTCAGTTTCCAGGTGTTTGGTTTGACTCCCTGTTTCTGTGTATGGTTAACTTCCATTTTCAGTGCATCATGGTCTGAAAAGATAGCTGACACAATTTCTATCTTTTTAATTTTGTTGAGGTATGCTTTGTGGCTCAGCATGTGGTCTATCTTGGAGAATGTTCCATGTGCACTAGAGAAAAATGTGTATTCAGCTTTTTTGGCATGAAAAGCCCTGTATATATCTACTAGCTCTCTTTCTTCCATTTCTTCCTTGAGGGCCAATATTTCCTTGGTGAGTTTCAGTCTTGTTGATCTATCCATCGTTGATAGAGCAGTGTTGAAGTCTCCAACTATTATTGTGCTACTGTTAATGTCTTCTTTGAGGTCTCTTAGCAGTTGTTTTATGTATTTTGCTGGCCCCTCGTTGGGTGCATATATGTTTAGTAGTGTAATTTCTTCCTGGTGTACATACCCCTTAAGTAATAAGAAATGACCTTCGTTGTCCCTTCTAACCTTTTTCAGCCTGAAGTCTATACTATCTGATACTATTATGGCCACACCAGCCTTTTTTGGAGGAGTTGTTTGCATGGAGAATGGTCTTCCAACCTTTGACTTTGAGTCTGTGTTTGTTCTGATCATTCAGATGTGTTTCTTGTAGACAGCAGAATGTTGGGTTCAATTTTTTAATCCATTTTGTTACTCTGTGTCTCTTAATTGGTGCATTTAGACCATTGACATTGAGAAAGATTATTGTCATCGGATTTTTGTGCCATCTTTCTGTTTGTGCTTGTTGTGCTTATGGGTTTGGTCGTATTACAGTAGACCCTTCAGTCCTTCTTTTAAAGTTGCCTTTGAGTCCATGAAGTTCCTGACTTGTTGCTTATCCATGAAGTTGTGTATCTTTCCTTCATATCTGAATGTGAGTCTGGCCGGGTAAAGAATTCTTGGTGAGGCCTGCAGTTCATTTAGCCTTTTTACAATATCCCACCATTGTTTTCGGGCTCGGAGTGTTTCATCAGAGAAGTCTGCTGTAAATCTTAGAGATGTTCCTTTGTACGTGATTTCCTTCTTTGATCTTGCTGCTTTCCGTATTCTATCTCTATCTATAGTTTTTGTCATTTTAATTAAGATGTGTCTTGGAGTATTCTTGTTGGGGTTTCTTTTAGCAGGTATCCTACGGGTCTCCTGGATCTTGAGGCAAGTGTTTTTTAGTTCCGGGAACTTCTCAGCAATGATGGCTTTGACAGTTTCTTCTTCATCAGGGTTTTCTTCTTGCCCTTCTGGGACCCCAATGATCCGTATGTTGTTTCTTCTGGCTTCATCCCGATTATCTCTTGTTGTCTGTTCGGTAATTGTGAGTCTTTTTTTCTATCTTCTGGTGTTGTGTAGAGAATCTTTGGAACACGTCTTCGAGATCACTAATTCTTTCTTCAGTAGCTATTATTCTGCTATGATGGCTTTCCACTGTGTTTTTCATTTCATTTACCTCATTTTTAATATATGTCATTTCCATTTGCATTTTCCTCACTTCTTCTAACATGTCCTCTTCTATTTTATTGAGTTTGCATTCCATTCCTTCTTTGAATTCCTTATGACTCCTTAACATTTCTTTCCGAAATTCCTTATCAGAGAGTTTATACAACTCACTGGTATTGCTTGGCTCATCTGGACTAGTGACTTCACTCACAGAGCTGGATGGAACTTTGCGTTGCCTTACCATTATGACTATTGTAGGTTGCAAATGTGGGGTCTTGGATGACAAGATAGTACAGTTTGTAGGTGTCTGGTCTGTTTGCGGGGTTTGGGTGGGTAGCAAGGACGTAGGAACCAAGTTTCACTGGTACCTCATGCAAGACAGGTATTAAGAGGGTTGCGCGGGGCGCTAGCGGCGTCCGCGCGGTTTTGAGTTTTGGGATGATTCCGGGAGCGCAGCGCCCAAGGTTCTGCGGTGAAACCAAGGCGTTCCGCCTTGGTTCCCGTTGATGGAGTTTCCGCTCTTCCCTGGGGCATTTTGGGTCCGCGGAGACACAGGGGACACGCACACACCTGGGGGAGAGTTTCAGCTGGTCCCGGGAGCGCAGCGCCCAAGGTTCCGTGGTGAAACCAAGGCAGTTCGCCTTGGTTCCCGTTGATGGAGTTTCCGCTCTTCCCTGGGGCAGTTTGGGTCCATGCGGAGACGCAGGGGGACACCTATTTTCAAAACTTTAATATGGAAGTGATTGCTGCAAAAAATGAAAGGCTGTAAACCAAGTTCTAATAAATATCTGACTTTCCTGGTGGAAAAAAAAATAGATTTCAGATTCAAGCTATTTCTGAAGTATTTGCTTTTGTGTTTGTGTGCTAACCAAAGTATCTGGTACTTTCTATTATAATAAGAATTAGCACATGGACTTTTTTTTTTCACTAATCTGATACCATCTTGAGGATGAAACTGTCTCTATTACGTATGAGTTGGTGTTTTGAAAAATATAGTCTGTGTTAAGAAATCAAAAAATACTGTAGGAGAAATAAAGTTACAGTATTCTAGGAGAAGGAAAAAGCTGTGAAATAGCCAGAAATCATACAGTTAGATTACACCCTGAAAGCCAAACATCTCCAGAAATTAAATTTAGTTGTACATTTCTAATAATAGAATAATATCGTTCTGACACATAATAGGTATCCAATACATTTCAGATTAAAATTAGAAAGTATCATTAAAGACTTGTTAAAATTTTTTTAAGGCAGGGGCTGAAGATGTAGTACAATGGATAAGGTACTTTCCTTTGCATGTTCTCAGTCTGGGTTTGATCGCTGGTACCCCATATGGTTCCCCGAGTCAGAGTCAGAGTCAGTCAGGAGTGATTCCTGAGCTTTGAGTCAGGAGTGTGGGGCAAATAACAAAAAAGATTTTTAGGGGGCCAGAGCGATAGCCCAGCGGGTAGGGCATTTGCCTTGCACTTGGCCGGCCCATGCTGGCCCAGTTCGATCCTCGGCATCCCATATGGTCCCCCGAGCACCTCCAGGAGTAATTCCTGAGTGCAGAGCCAGGAGAAACCCCTGAGCATTGCCGGGTGTGGCCCAAAAAGAAAAAAAAAGATTTTTAAAGGCAGACTCAAAAGGAAATGAGCATTGATTGTATGCAAAGAGATTTACATTATAATCCCTAAATGTATGTAGGGCTTACCAAAATGTGTAAGAGGAGAGAGAGAGAGAGAGAGAGAGAGAGAGAGAGAGAGAGAGAGAAGAGAGAGAGAGAGAGAGAGAGAGATGAGGAAAGATGTCTGCTATAGAGGCAGGTTGAGAGAGTGGGAGGGAATCTGGGACTTTGGTGGTGGGAAATATGCACTCCTGGATGGATGGGTGCTGGAACACTGTATGATTGAAACCCAATCATGAACATGTTTGTAATTGTATATCTCACGGTGGTATAATAAAATAAAATTTAAAAAAAATAAATGGGCAAAATATAAAGGGCTATCAATTAACATAATAATAGAAATAGGGATTTTTTTTGGTGACAATCATTGTCTTTCATTTGGTACTGAAAACTTCATGATATATCCTGTACTGTGAACACACATTTTGTTTATATATGATAATTACTTTAAATAGATGCAAGATAGGACAGTATAAGCTTTTAAGTAATATTTCTACAGTCCTATTAGCATTATACAACAAATCTGACTAAAACACAGATTTCTGACTCTAGTGACTGTTTATGTGGTTAATATTAAGCACTGGAGGAGGAGAATGAGTTTCTAAAATATCATGAAGTTTTATTTGAGACAGCAAAAATATTAATGGCATTAGAACTGATCATTTAGCAAAAAACTTTTAAATGTACAATAAATAATTCAAAAAACTAGTAATAGATATAATTACTTAGTGAGCATTTTATATAAATATAATTAATTTCTATCATGCCAATATTTTCTTATAAAATAATACAGAGAATTTTCCTACTATAGCTCAATTTTGTGTTGTGATTATCCTAATAATCACCTTTCTTTGTCTGCTGTGCAATATAGCATTTCTAGATCAGAAGTTTCAGAGAAGAAACTATAGAAACATAAACTATATCTACATTTTTGTCAACATGAAAAAGGTACAATATATTTAAAGTGCTTTTGATTTCTTTAACTTACCAAGTGATAAAAACTAAAAGCAAAAGTTTTACCTAACATTATTTTTCATCCTGGCATTTCATCTGTTCTAAGAAAGATAGAATGATGTTGCCTAACATGTTTACTTTGTCCTTTAAGAATAATGTCAAGGTGGAGTAAGATGTGCCAGAATCTGGAGAAATATGCCTTATGGATAGAGAAAGATAGGAGGAAAAAAAGGGGAGCTGGCAGATCATGGTATGGAACTTTTGTAGAGTGAAGAGAAAAAAAAATGTAATAAGTGACTTGATAAAAAAATAAAATTTTCACAAAAGTTATGGATTCAGAACAGAGCATTACTTTTTATTTTATTGCTTTTTGTTGCTGTGCCTTTGTTTAGATGTTGCTTCATATTTTTTCCTGACTATTGTAATGTTGGATTGAAAACTATACTATTTTCAAATATTTTCCCCTACATGCAATTTCCAATTCTTTGGTGATCTCAAATTTTGATTTTTATATTTGGTTTTCAACAGTTGGAATGAAATTTTCCTAGACATATTGTTCTTACTGTTTTCAACAGTTGGAATGAAATTTTCCTAGATATATTGTTCTCATGCAAGTCCCAGTGAGATTTGCTGAGCTTCCTAAGTTTAAAAGTTTTCAAATTTAAGGAGTTTTCATCTATTTTTCACAAACTTTTCTTTTTTCTATTTTTCTTTTTCTTTCTTTGAGTGTCAATTGCACTTAGGCTAATACTTTTCACTTTGTTCTTCAGGCTTTGCTTATCTTTTTTCATGTTTCTGTTCAATTTTATCTTTATATTGATCTATATTTAAGTTCTCAGCCTCTTTTATTGTTATCATTATGCTGGAAACCTTATGCTGGTAATCTTATTTGGTGATTTCTATTTCAAATTTAAATGCTATTTCTTAATTCTAAGGTACTCATTTTTATTTTAATTAATTTTCCTAAAGAAATTATTATTATCTTTTGGTCTTTTCGTTTCACACTCAGTGATACTCAGGATTTACTCCTGTCTCTGCACTCAGGAATTATTCCTTGCTGTGCTCAGGGGATCACAAGGGATGCTAGAAATCAAACCAGGTCAGCACATGCAAGGCAAATACCCTACCCACAGTACTTTAACTAGGGCTCCACCTACTGAAATTTCTTATGTGTTACCTGGTGTTATTGAATTTATCTTCCTATTTGAGGATGGCTGAACTAATTTTAAATAATGATAAGTACTTTATCCATATCATTTCAAGTTTAGTTTCTGTTATATTTTCCCTTGAATGTACAGTTTTCCTTATTCTTTTTTTTTAATTGGGTAACACCCAGCAATGATCAGGGGTTTCTCCTGGCTCTGCACTCAGGAATTACTCCTGGCAGTGCTCTAGGAACCATATGGGATGCCGGGATCAAACCCAGGCCGACCAGGCCAGCCGCTTCCAAAGCAAACGCCCTACCCACTGGGCTATCGCTCTGGCCCCCTCCTTATTCTTTATATGTCTAATATCTTGATTAATATTCTGGATGCTATTGTATATTTTAGAGGGCTTGAAAATTTTAGTATTCCTCTGAAAAGAGGAGTTTTTTGTCCCTTACAGGCAAGTAGCACAATGATACTTAAAATAAAAACATTTATATTACTTAAATTCAGGTTTACATTCTTTTCTCTAAAGCATTATCATAAAAATATTTATTCATGAATGACACAGTCATAGCAAACCAGAAACAAGGAGAATTCACACACAGAAGTTTATGCTTTTTATTTTTCTTCAATGGTTCTTTCCCAGGACTTACTCTCTTTGCAGCAGTCATTGTTGTCTTAGCTCCTTAATTTTGTTCCCCAGGCCAGAAAGACAGCAGGGTTTTCCTATGGAATTTCATGCACCACAAGTTCACCAGACTGTTCTCCCTTCTTTTATTGCAAAGCTTCAAAATAGATCACTCATATGCAGCCCTATGTCGACATGTCGGGCTTATTCCAAACTTGTTTACTTGATTAACCCTTCAAAGTCTTTAAGCAGTTTTTAGATTTTTCTTTAGTGTCTTTCTGTTATTGTATTCTTAGTTATTTTAGAACTTTTCTGTTACTTCTTAGCTATTTTATCATTTACTTTTATAATGCTGCTATCTAGATGCTTATGTCTGCCTCAGTAAATGTATTCTAAAGGAGTAGATTAATATATATTCTTAAAGCTAAGTAGTAAAATATCTTTTAAAAGTATAAATACCAATCTGCTCTAAATGAACCTTCCCTAGGGTATTCTGACATACAACCAAACTAATAATCCTTTTATATCCAGGGACAAAAAACTATCAGCACTAGATTCCAATGAGTATTCTCTTTTATCATCATTTTCCCCATCAACTGGGTTTATTAAATGTCCTTAACAGCCTTGCTACTAAGCAGTCATAGAGGTTTGTAGAAGACCACTGCACTCCAATTTTATCAATGCACAGATATAGAAATAGATAGATCAATTTGATATTGATATGAGGTATATAGATATAGATATAAATATTGATATAGAGATAGAGATAGAGAAACCTACTGAAATATAGCTAAAGGAAGATGAACCAGTTAACTGCATAGGAAAATGCCCAATCAATTAAACACCAACTCCTATTTAAAAATACCCTCTTCCAAATTCTATGAGTGATTTATATGGAGATGCTTCCATGTAACTGAATGACAAGAATATGTGTGTTCATTTTTTTGTGTTCATTTTTTCCTAGGTTGCACTTTAGCAAATTCAAGCTCCGTCATTTTCTTGAATTGTTATTTTTTATAATGCCTGGTTAGTATAGTGGTAGTAAAGTATGATGTTTACCACATCAAAGGTAGTCTTACAAATGATATTTTATAGCTATTTGTTTCACTTTATCAACTATACTTTTATCATTTATGGAATAATTGAGATATGGAGACTCTAGCTATTCAAAATAACTTCATCTACATGCACATGTATACACATCTAGAGAAAAATAATTACCAAATAATACATCTCGCTAAAACCAACATAATTACAGTCTTTTCTTGTTATGAAGATATTAAAACTATTTACATTTAAGTTTGTTCTTTTATTAACTCCTAATATTCAAGTATCAATAACTTTGTAAATCATTTTTAAATTAAATAAAAAGTTATTAGAATAAAAATATTTTATTAAATTACCAGGAGATAGACCATTACAAAGCTGTTCACTATTAGGTTTCAGTCATGATCTTCCAACACCAATCCCTCCACAGTGCATATTTCCAGCACCAATGTTCCCCTTTTCCCTCCCACCCCCATCTCTAGCACCCAAACCCTCTCCCTCTCTTTCTCTTTTTCTTTCTCTTTCTCTTTCTCTTTCTTTTTCTCTTTCTCTTTCTCTTTCTCTTTTTCTTTCTCTTTCTCTTTCCCCTTCCCTATCTCTCGTACTCTCTTGCTCTCTTTCTCTTTCTCTCTCCATTGTGGTTTGCAATATATTTTGGATTTTGAGGGATTCCAACTTGCTGATTCTGCTCTAAGTTTTATTATTTCCCTTCTTCCTGTCTGAATTGGGGGCCTTTTCTTGATAATTCCCTAAAATCTTAAGCTGTGAAGTCAAATTATTTATGTGAAACCTTTCTTCATTCCTGATTAATGATTGCAGAGCTATAAACTTTCCTACTAATACTACTTTAGCTGTGAACCTCAAGCTCTGGTAGCCTGTGTCCTCATTCTCATTTATTTCCAGTAATCTTTTGATTTCTTTTTTTTATTTTCTTTAAGCCTTTAAGCAGTGAGCTGTTTAATTTCCAGGTGTTTGATTTTCTCAGTTCCTGAATGTGATTAATCTCTATGATGAGTGCATAATGTTCTGAAAGGATAGTTGATACAATTTCTATCTTGTTGATTTTATTGGTATGTGTTGTGGCCCAGCACATGATCTATCTTGAAGAATGTTCCATGTACACTGGAGAAAGCTGTGTATTCAGCTTATTGGGATAAAAAAGCCCTGTGTATATCTACTAATTCTCTATCTTACATTTCTTCCTTCAAAGCCAGAACTTGGTTCCTGAGTTTACGTCTCCTTGATCTATGAAAAGGTAACGAGGAGGTGTTGGAATCTTCAACTACAATGGTGTTGCTATCAATGTCCTTCGTGAAGTCTATTAGCAGTCATTTTAAGTATTTTTGCTGGTCCCTCAGAGGGTGCATATATATTGAACTGTGTAATTTTTCCTGATTATTAGGAATAGCCTTCACTTTACTGTTAAACATTTTTCAGCCTGAATTCTGTGCTGTCCGATACGAGTATGGCCACCCTGTTCTTTTTGGAAGAATTATTTGTGTGAAGAATTGTTTCTCAACCTAAATTTTGAGTCAGTGTTTGCTCTGACTATTCAAATGTGTTTCTTGTAAGCAGCAGAACGTTGATTTGGGTTTTTAAATCCATTGCCAATCTTGATTGGTGCATTTAGACCATGACATTGAGAAATAATTGTTATAGGATTTTGTGCATCTTTCTGAATGTATGATGTATGTGTGGTTTGTCTTGTCTTACAGTAGCCCCTTCAGTCTTTTGAAAATTGGTCTTTCTATCTATGAATTTCCTGAGCTGTTGGTTATCTATGAAGTATTTATCATTCCTTCAAATTTAATGAGAGTATAGCTTGTTAAGGTATACTTGGTGAGACTTTCATTTCATTCTTTTTTTCACTATATCCAACCATTGTCTTTGGGTTGGAGTTTTTCATCTGAGTCTGCTGTAAATCAAAGGGATGCTTTTTTGAAGAAATTTTATTATTTGATCTTGCTGCTTGAAGTATTTTGTCTCTCTCTAGGGTATTCATCATTCTGAATTGTCTTGGAGTTTTTTATTAGGATCTCTTTGAGCTGGTACTCTCCCAACTACTTCGATCTGGACACCTGCATCTTCCAGTTCTGGGAATTTTTCAGTAATATTGTCTTTAACTGTTACTACCTCATTAGAGTTGCCTCATTGCCCCTTAGGGGCTCTGATGATCCTTATGTTCTACTCTTGAATTCATACCATTGTTCTCTTGCCTGCTTTTAAGGTTATTTTCAATCTTCTGTTGTTGCGTGAATGTTTCCTACAACTCATCTTCAAGCTCAATGATTCTGTCTTTGGTTGTTGTAATTCTACTGTTAATGGCACCCAATGAGTTTTTCATTTCTTCTACTGAATTTTTTATTAATGACACTTCCATTGAAGCTTTCTTATTTTTGGTCTCTGTATGTTATTGCCACCTTCCCCTTGAGGTGTTGCAGGTGTGGCTGTGGTGCCCAGGGGCGTCGGCAAGTGGCAGACAAGAGACAGGCTTGTTTACACCCAGGGGCTCTGCCCCATGTGCCCTGGATGGTTGATGGTCTGACATAGAAAAAGACTGTAACCCCTGGGATGAACACAGAGCCACAGCAGAGCCTGACAAGCTACCCATGTTGTATTCATTATGCCCAAAACAGTAACAACAGTGAACCTTATTCCCAACAAATGGAGACATTACCTGCTCAAGCAAATCGATGAACAATCGGAAGACAAGTGAGACAAGTGAGTATGTTATTGGCTGTTCATTTTAGTTTCTTACATAGCCTTTTATAATTTATAGTATGTCTGTTCTGCTAATTATATTATATAAAATTTGTGTAGTTCCTACAGTGAATAATATTATAGATATTACAACATAATATGCAAATCCATTGTAATAATATAATTATGAATTCTGGAACAATGGTGGAGGGAAGTGGATACTGATAGAGGGTGTGGTTCTGGAATGTTTTATACAAGTAACAATATCATAAGCAGTATTTGAACCCATAATGGCTAAAATAAAATGTCTTGTACATTTAATAATTAAAAATTTATTAAATAATTACAGTTTAATAAATAACAAATCATGCATTGTCGGGGCCCTGGCCAGCAGCTTCCAGCACAAATGAGGAAGACCTAGATTTTGCCGGACTTCATCCCTGTGGAAAAAAGTGAGGAATGGACTTGGGAGAAACTCTGCCTTGCCGCTGCAACTGCTGAGGAAGGAAAGAAAGAATGAACGACAACCATGCAGAGGGGAGCTCTGGATAGCAGCACTTGCTTTACTGGACACAGTTTAAGTCTTTTATACAATATTTGGGTGGAGGGGGTACAAATACACATTACAGAGCAATTGGAGCTTATGGGCCATTGTAACAGAGGAACAAATGACAATCACAGATTTAGCATTTGCAAGGTAACATTTGCAAGGTAACAATCATTAATTTACATATCCTTGTGATCAGAGGTCAGAAGACCAGGCACATTCTGCCTCACCTTAGCTCGGATTAGCACAGATGTTTTGGGTGTAACCTTATGGGCAGGGCCCATTTCAGGGTCCTGCCCTTAGGGTCTTGTGGTGGGAAAATGCTGAATCCTAAGGCTAGCAGCTCAGAGCCCAACAATGCATGTTTAAAATAGACAAAATGAAAACCAAAGACATAATTAAATATGATTTAATTATCAGTGTTCAATCACCACAAATATTTCAATAACGTGTGGGAGTCAGAGGCTAGGTAAGACAGAAAATGGAACAATGTGCTAACAATTGTCAAGGGTACTAATGCCAACCTAGAACTGAGCATTAAATAGAGGCAAAAAGATACACATGACAACCCTTTAATGTATGTTCTGTAATTCATAGTCTGGAGGGAAAGGAAAAGAGAAAGAGAGAGAAATGGAAAGAAATCAAGAACCTGCCATGGAGGAGGGCTGGGGGGGGGGGGAAAGGGAACCAGGGACGTTGGTGGTGGGAGATGGGCACTGGTAGCGGGATGGGTGCTGGAACACTGTATGACCGAAACCCAAATATGAACTTTTTAATTGTATATCTTTGTAATTGTAAAAATAAAAAAATTAAAAAAAATAAAATAGACAAAATGAAAACCAAAGACATAATTTAATATGATTTAATTATCAGTGTTCAATCACCACAAATATTTCAATAAAACATGACTCTATGCTTTTTAAATATGTAAGGTTACTCTGCATCTATCACAAAAAATATTTATATGAGGCTTTGGAGAACACACCAAGCAGTGCTGATAGTCTATTTATAGCCTAGTTCTGAGACCCTATATTCAACAGGACTCTGAGACCATCAGTAACATCAGGGATTTGAAGAGGAATCAGTTGAATAGGCAAGCCCCCTGGCCTAGCTAACTGACTGAACAATAAGAATGTTAGGTTGGTTAAGTAACTGTATGTGGGGGCTGGAGCAATAGCACAGTAGGTAGTGTTTGCCTTACAGGCAGCCCACCCGGGTTCAATCTCCAGCATCCCATATGGTCCCCGAGCATAGTCAGGAGTAATTCCTGAGTGAAGAGCTAGGAGTAGCCCCTGAGCATTGCTGGGTGTGACCCCCAAAAAAAAGTAACTATATTTTATATACACAATCATTATTTAATACAGAAATGATGGTTTTCCCAACATGATCATTTTATTTAAAACTTTGTGTGTAGCAAAATTGCACTTGAGACTAGCCAAATTGTTTAGTAGCTATCAGTTTAGATATTATTATATTAACCCGAATAATAATTTCAATGATAAGTGTAATTAAAGTCTTTGAATTATGGCAGTATTGTGTAACTTAGGCATTAATGATATTGTGTTATCTAATGTCTAAATTCTTTTTATAATATGCCAAGAAAGTAGTCATTAATATATTCCATATGAGTAAGCTAAGATTAAGAAATAAGTTATCTTTTATAAAACAAATTGTTTAATCCTTGGACAGATTTGCATAATAAAACATTAAATTACACTTACCCTAAATGTTTTTATTTCCATCCTTTATAAACAGATCTACTTAGCAGGTTTATATCTAAAATATTAATTCTGTGTTTTTATTTTATTTTTTTTTTTTGCTTTTTTGGGTCACACCCAGCAATGCTCATGGGATACTCCTGGCTCTGCACACAGGACTTACTCCTGGCGGTGCTCAGGGGACCATATGGGATGCTGGGGATTGAACCCAGGTCAGCCGCATGCAAGACAAATGCCCTACCCGCTGGACTATAGCTCGGGCCCCTAATTCTGTTTTTCAAACATTTTATCTTTATGAGTTTTGCAACCTCATTTTATTCAGTTATTCGTAGTGTTTCTCTTTGAAAATAAGTACAGAATCTGACTTCTTAATAGACAGAGCCAATAGTTGAATATAGTGTTGTCAGAACTACTACGCATTTTATTAGCTATCCATATATATCACCTTTTGACTCCATAAAATAATTACATATAAAAAAATCAAATTGATATTTCATTTAATTACTTTGAATAATTCGTAAACTTTTAAATCTATAAGTTTCTAATAACTTTTTCAGTCATGTAGATAAAATTCAAAAATGTTATCAATGAATAATCCTGTATTCATGTTCATAAATGCCTTCTCTAGCAATTTTATTATTATTTTAATGATATATTATATACTAGTTACTATGCTTAGTGCTCTTATACAAATTTTCTTTAACTATCATTTCAGTAGACCACTAGTAGCAATTAGAGCATTTATTCTCAATTTTGGAAAGAAATAAAAGTCAAATAAAAAATTGAGCTCATGTGGCAAGAGAGACAGTACAGACTTTATTTGTCATGAATGCAAGCAACTCTAATTTGGTCACTGACCCTGCAAAGATTTCCTTAAGCAATTACAGGAGTGGCACTTGCATACAAAAGCCAGAGTAATCGCAGATCAAGGTTAGCTGCGCTTTAACCCCAAATTGAGCTCAAGGTGTTAAAAGAGGTCAGGAATACAAAATAAAAATAAACAAATTCTAATTGGTATAAATTCAAACTACATGTTTATTATTTTTTGTTATGCTGCTAAATAAATATATTTGAGATTTGAACTATTAATGTCATTCTACTTAAGATTGTTAAATGAAACTACGCTTTTATAATGAAAGTAGCCCAACTAAATATTCAAACAAAAATACATGATTTTAAACACCCAGCTTTGCTTTTTCAGTGTTAGGTATAGTTAAGTGAAATAGCCCTGCGGGGTCACCACTAGAGGGTGCCAGGTTTTCGTCAGCCTCCACTCCGGCTCCGGTGCACAGGCTGTTGTCTTCAAGTACAAACACCAGATCCCCTGGTAGCCCTTCTTGGCTCTGCCATCTGGGTTGTTTAGCTGTGCTCCATAACCTCCTGCTAGAGATTTGTCTTGACTTATGACTTAAGGTTCACACTTTCATTCTGAAGTATTATGCTAAACTAATGTTTTCGTAATTGCGGCAATGAAACTGTGCATGCTTTATATTTCATATACATATATGTTCATATTGAGAAACCTTATCTTCTAGACATAAATGCTGAAGTGTTTGTAGATTTGATAATTGAATTTGGTTTAAAACAATATAATTGATCTAAGGAGAAACTTTTGGACACCTATAGAGTCTATAGATGTAATGATTATTAATATGTTAATAGGAGGGAGATTATTATTAAGGGACGGATGAATCCATAGTGCTATTTCTTCGTTGTCTTAAGTTTAAAATTCTCTACTTATTGTGGTGGAGAGTTTAGGGCGTTTTGGAGTTGAGACACCATGAGACAAGGCTAGGCCAGGTGAAGAGTAGAATTGTAGTACAAAGAGGTTGTGGAAATGGCCTAAAGCCTGAAACAAGGAAGGGATCATAATAGGATTTGAATCTAGGCAATATGGTTTTACTCAGTCGTCAAATAACATATATGCGTGGCTGCAGTTTAAGGACTTTATAGATAGATAAGGTTTGACCTTTCCCTTCTCTGGTACATATTAGGTATAGGGATGGCTCTGGTCCTTCAGTTATAGATTAACTTCACCAGGAATATCATGTATACCTTAATAACTTGTCTAAATTTCAGTTGAGTGCCTTCATCTCATCTCTTTCAAAATGCTGAAGTTTTTCCTATAAAACTGTATGTCATGAATGATATCATGAGAAAGAATATTTACAAGAATAGACACACCTTAAATTTCTATTACTTTTAGAAACACTGAAGGCAAGCCAGCCATTTAGTCTGTATTACTATTTTGCCTTGTTAATTATTTTGAGATAAATACAGTGTAATCTTACAAATGTGTAAAGCATAGAGTCATGTTTCATTGAATCATTTATGGTGTTTGAACACTGATAATTAAAATCATATTTAATTATATATTTTGTTTTTCATTTTGTCTATTTTAAACTTGTATGACTTGCTATTTATTAAACTGTAATTATTTAATAGATTTTAGTTATTAAATATACATGAGATTTTATTTTAGCCATTATGGGTTCCAATACTGTTTATGATATTGTTTCTTGCATAAAACATTCCAGAACCACACTCTCCATCGGTATCCACTTTCCTCCACCATTGTCCCAGAGTTCAAAATTATATTATTAAAATGGATTTGCATATTATGTTGTAATGTCTACAATTTTCTTCACTGTAGGAACTATACAAATTTATATATAATATAATTAGAAGAATTATGCAAGTGAAATAATTATATATATGCATTTCTACTTTAGACTTTCTGTTATTAATGTATCTTAGAAAACATTTGCTAAAGAATGACAATTACTCTAAGGGTTTTTCTGCTATAGAAAATATTTAAGAACTATGAGAAGTCATTATTTTCCCCCATTATACTGCTGGAACTTTCTAAAATGTGTGCAATGACTATTGTCTTTGCTTTACACCCACTTTATCGTTAACTCCAATTCAAATTTAAATTAGGAAAAAGTCATTGACATTTCTTTAAGACTTCTGGTTTATTATAAACATACTGGCTACTATTTACTAGTTTTCACCTTGTCTTATCTTTTTTTCCCCTCACGATTACAGCCTAATTGATTTTTAAAAATACATCCTTACTCTTCTGAAAGAACTATAATTGACAAATTAATCATCCTTTTTTCCCTTTTTTTCTTTAGTAGTTTTTCAAAAAAAAATGTTTTTCCTTTTCAGCATGTAGTGTTTGGATACTTTTTTTTAGAATTCTGCCCAAAATATACTCTTTCAAATAAAAGCTGTGCCATAAGATAGGCTTTAGTGCTCTTCTGTTTCCTTTCATCTCCCTTTATTTTCACTGGTCAATTGGTAATTTCCCAATTGATATATAAGAAGGAATTCTCTAGAACTAATACTTAATTTTTAAAAAAATTTTGTTTTATCTAACACAATATTATTGATTTACATACCATTACTGGTAGGATTTTAACATTCCAACATCACACTCTGCTCTTGAGTACCCATTTCTCTCCCCCACAGTACGCCCAATTTCTTTTCTCTACTTTTATCACTACACTAAACTTAGTTCTGTAGACCAGTGTTCTGTTGCCTTGCACATTTATTTCTTTACTACTCTGCTTCTTTATATGCCAAATGTGAGAACATTATTCTATGTCTATCCATGTCCTTTTGACTAACTTTCTTCAGTCTAATACTCCAGCAAATTTCATTATTTTGTCTTTTATTATAGCTGAGTAGCATTCCATTGTGTACATATGACCTAGCTGTTCTTAATTAGGTTTTTTACAGTTTTTGGCTATTGTCAATAAGGCTGCAATGAACATAAGTGGGAAGATGTAATTTCCAAATAGAGTTTTTGGACTCTTGGGGAAGATACCAAGAAACAAATTGTTGAATTTGTGGAAAATCAATTCTTTAGCTTTAGGGTTTTGCTTCTCCTTTTTAGAATAATCTGTATATTTTCCCAAAGGGGTTAACCAGATGACATTTTAAAGCATATATAACTGAAGTGCAATAAGCATACCAATATTTACACAAATCACAATTGCAAAGTTTAATGGATGTTCATACATAGAATTGAGTATCATACTAAAGAGCCCCTTTGTGCTGTAAGATGCTATCCCTGTGAGAGTAATTATTTTGACTCTGAGATTATAGAGTACTCTAGCCTTTATTGAAGTGAAATCCAAAGCATAAATGCTAATAAAATTGGTTTATTTCAGTCTGAATTTGTTGAAGACACCTATTATAATGTTAAACAACTGTAGTATCTTTATATTAATTTTATTTATTAATAAGTAGCATTCCATTTCATCAATATCACAATTTTAAAATATTTGTTTAAAGAGGCCAGCAAGATGTTATAGTAAGGGGGTAGGTTATTTGTCTTGCTTGCAGCCAAACCTCACTAGATACCTAGCACCACATATGATTTTCACAGCATTACCAAGAATTATTCCTGAGCACAAAACCAGGAATAACCCCAGAGTATCACTTTCTGTGACCCTAACTCCTCAAACTCCATTTAAGGTGAATGGAAATTTGAACATTTAACAGTTCCCAATCTGGGACTATTATGATATGTCATTTTTATAGTGATATACAGCATTTTTCTTTTATACCCAGGGTCGTAGAGGATATATATGTTTTACTTTAGCTTTATCAACCATTTTACAAATCGGCTGAACTGAATTATAATTCAATTGTGTACTGATACTTGTACTTTTATCGGTTACAAAAATTCTAAAATTACAAATGAAAGAACTCAGTGTTTTATTCATGTCATCTATTACTACTGGTGGGTTTGGCAACAGAGATTTTTGAGTTCTTACCATACCTATTGAATGGTTAGCATGACTATCACAAAATTTTCACAAAAACGTTATAAAGAAAGCAGCAGTATGCTGCTTATCTAGTACTTTAGATAAGTATTGATGCTACGATGTAAAGGATGAACAATTTGTAATGCTAGAAACTTTACCTGTTTAAACATGTAGGCAATAATTTGATAGGCTACAACATAGCAGCAGGTTAAAATAATTTTAAATTTATGAAATTGTCATAGTCTATATGACAATAATTATTGTCAGTAATTTATGAAATTATTGTTAATAATGTATGAAATTTATTGCCCAACTATGACATCCCTGAGGTGTTTGAGCCCCAATGCTGACATCACCTACCAGAACAAGCTGACCAAGGACGTGCTGGACATCATCCTGGGCATCCACCCAAGGACAGCTCTGGTGGTGGGGACGCAACCTGGAAGGCAGTGGTGGCCTGGCTGTCGGATGACATGCTGGAGAAGCTGCCCCCAACTACAGTCCATTTGAAGTAAGAGATAGGATACAGAATACCGGGTCACTCCAGGTGGTGAACATTTTCTTCCGAGAGGAGATAGACAGGATGCAGAGAATACTCACCCTGGTCCCCAGCACCTTGACAAAGTTCAAACTTGCTATTGATGGCACAATCATAATGAGTGAAAACCTGCTAGATGCACTGAATAGCATGTTTGATGCCCGAATTCCTGCTCGATGGAAAAAAAAGTATGTCTAAGTCAGCTCTTATTTTGCTTCATCACTTGATTATGGTGATTATTTATATTTGGTAGTTGGAAACCATGAAGGATAATTTATTGAAAACTGTTCTTTTGCTTAGGGGATAATCTCCCCTTTGACCTATATTTTCAGATTGTAGATTTGGAAGCCCAGTCTTTTCCTATGTCAGACCATCCACCATCCAGGGCCCACAGGGCAGAGCCCTGGGGGGTGTCGACAAGCCTATCTCCTGTCTGTCACCTGCCAATGCAGCCAGACACCACAGCCACACCTGCAACACCGCGAGGGGCAGGTGGCCCTATCCCTGGATTTTATGCAGGCCCCATCACTGACTCTAATGTAGCCCCTGTATCTGACTCTAATGCAGCCCCAGTCTGGTCTCAACAGGCCGTCTCGAGTCCACACAGGCCCCGTGTCTGAGTCTCAGCAGCCCATGTGAGTCTCAGGCAAGCCCCATCCGAGTCCACGCAGGCCCTGTCTCAGTCCCACACAGACCCTGTGTCTGGAGTCTCACACAGGCCCCATTTGAGTCTCCCAGGCCCCGTGTCTGGAGTCTCACACAGGCCCCGTGTCTGAGTCTCACACAGGCCCCGTGTCTGGAGTCCCACACAGGCCCCATGTCTGAGTCTCACGCAGGCCCCGTGTCTGAGTCTCACGCAGGCCCCATGTCTGAGTTCCACACAGGACCCGTGTCTGAGACTCATGCAGGACCCATGTCTGAGTCTCACGCAGGCCCCATCTCTGAGTCTCACGCAGGTCCTGTGTCTGAGTCTCACGCAGGCCCCATTTGAGTCTCACGCAGGCCCTGTATCTGAGTCTCACGCAGGCCCCGTGTCTGAGTCCCACACAGGCCCCATGTCTGAGCTCGTTTGAGTCTCACACAGGCCCCATGTTGGTCTCACAAGGCCCATGTTGAGTCTCACGAGGCCCCATGTCTGAGTCTCACGCAGGCCCCATGTCTGAGTCTCACCAGGCCCATCTCAGTCCCACACAGGCCCCGTGTCTGAGTCTCAAGCAGGTCCCACCTCTGAGTCATAAGGCTGCATCCCTGGCTCTCGCAGTCCTGCCTTTCCCAGCCTCCCTGGATTTTTATTTTCTTGTCCTTCTGGCCCTTCATGCTCTTCTGTGAGTGTTTGATTTGTTCTCTGATCTTTTTTATCCCTTCAACTTGTCTCTACACTGCTACCTCCTCAGAAACAGAACTTTTTTAATTCTACTAGATTCATAAGATTTCTTAAGTTTCCTTCAAATCCTAAAATCAACCACTTCTGGTAAGACTGTTCGGGGAAGGCCATCACTGAGGGGCAAGGTTTCACCCCAGCCCCCACCCCCTGGTTCCAGGCTGGCTTTAATTCCTCACTTAGCCCCCTGAAAGAAGAGATCCAGGGCCACAGAGGTGTATGATCCATGCACCTTTACACGCTCTTATACTCGTTGAGAGTCTCTGGTTCTCAGACATGGGGCAGAGCTGTTACTTGCTCTCCCTGTGCCCAGCTGCTCATGAGGCGCCCGGAGGGATGGCGAGTTCTAGCCTGGCCTGCCACCCCAGCAGAGCCTCACAACAAGCCAGACGACCCCCTACTCCATGGGGCTGCTGTTTTCCACGTCCGGACTTCCCTCTCGTCACAACTCCACCCAGAAGACCAGACTATCATAGCCCGGATCATCGACACCCACCCTGAAGCAGTTTTTTTTTTTCAATCCGGCCCAGGTATGCTGAACCAGAGACTCTCAGACATGGGGCAGAGCTGCTACTTGCTCTCCCTGTGCCCAGCCGCTCATGAGGCGCCCAGGAGGCATGGTGGGTTCTAGCCGTGGCCTCCCACCCCAGCAGAGCCTCACAACAAGCCAGACGACCCCCCTACTCCATGGGAGCTGCCGTTTCCACTTCCGGACTTCCCTCTCGTCACAACTCCACCCAGCAGACCAGACTATCACAGCCCGGCTAGCGCCGCTCATCAATAAATACTTTATTTAGAGGTGACTACAAGAGTATGCCACCTGCACGGCAAGCCTGGCAAGCTGCTTGTGTTGTATTTGATCTGCCAAATACCAGTAACATCTATATTAGGTCATTCCCATGACCTAATATAATGGTTTGAGGCTCTTTATGTTCCTGGAGTAAGCGGATGCCTTTGGGTTCTACTAGCATGAGGCAGGACATATGGAGATATTACTGGGGCCCGCTCTAGCAAATAGATGATGAATGGGAAGATAGTGATAGTGATAGATTTGGAAGTAAATGATCTCCCACATCTCTGGGGGTATGTATGTGTCAAATTGTGGTCCCTGAGCACCAGGCAATTTACTAGGTAAATTGTGGTTAGTATTTCACTTAAATTTTGCATTTTATGGCTTTCTTTTTACATGAGTGTTGGAAAGTTCATTTTCTTTTCTATTTTTTTGTCCTCACCTACACACTTAAGTCCAAGAATCAGAATTTAAACAGGTGTGACTGCAGTGCCCGGCTGTGTTGACAGGTGGCAGACAGGAGACAGACTTGTCTACATCCAGGGCTCTGCACCATGGGCCCTGGATGGTTGATGGTGTAATATAGAAAAGGGCTGGACCCCCTGAGATGAACCCAGAACCACGGTAGAACCTGGCAAGTTACCCGTGGTATATTCAATATGCTAAAAACAGTAACAATAATGGACATCATTCCTAACAAATGAAGATGTTACTGGTACCTGCTCAAGCAGGTTGATGAACAATGGGAAGACAAGTGATACAAGTGAAATTATGCTCACAATGAACCATAGAAGAAAAAATATTGTCTCTTTTATATATAACTCAAACACTGGTCTAAATGATTAAAATGCAATTATATTCTACATGTGCTTTAAGGCATTTTAAAATACATAGATTGCATCTAAAAAGAACTTATTTTCCCGGAGCCAGAGAGATAGTCCAGTGGGTAGGGTGTTTACCTAGCAAGTGACCACCTGAGTTGATCCCCAACATCCCATATAATCTACCGAGCACCGCCAGGAATAATTCCTGAGGGCAGAGCCAGGAGTGACCTCTGAGCATTTGCCAGGTGTGACCAAAATAGAAAAAAAGAAAGAAAAAAAATTGTTTTCTTAAAATAGATATATATAGTCATGTGATAAAGAAATTAGCTGCTACACAATAATATGTTGGATAAGAACTATGTCAAAAGAGAAAAGGCATGTTATAAAACTATTGTAATCATTTACTAATTAACTATTATAGTCATTAACTATTGTAATTATTAATAATGAATTTGAGAGAGTAGAGATAGTAAAAAGGGGATACGAAATCATTTTTTAGACTTAAGTATGCAGCTTGATGTTAATTGCATAGGTAGTCAGGATGATTTAGCAGGAAGTAGTATTATTTGAAGGCTCCAACTAGAAAATGGGAGATCAAAGTTTGTGAAGATGTAAAAGAAACTGACTTCAATATTTGAGTTTGGAGCTGGAGCAAAAGTACAATGGGGAGAGAGTTTGCCTTGATTGCAGGCTACAAGAATTTGATTTCCTACATCCCATATGGAGTGCACTAGGAATGATCCCTGAGCATAGAATCAGTAGGAAGGCCTGAGTACTACTGAGTGTGGCATGGAGCAGGGCTGGGGGAGGGGAGGGAACCGGGGGCGTTGGTGGTGGGAGATGGGCACTGGTGGCGGGATGGGTGCTGCAACACTGTTTGACCAAAACCCAAATATGAAATTTTTAATTGTATATCTTTGTAATTTTAAAAATAAAAAATTAAAAAAAAAGTAAATATATACTTTGAGAATGAATCCAATGTCGAACTTTACAGTAGAAGTTAGAATTATATGTACAGAATTGAGTGGCAAATGGGATAAGAAAAATGAAATGGAAAATATCAATATGTATGCAACATACATGTTATGAAGAAAAAATGTCAATGAGGTTATGTGCATGACTGTCTCAAGGCTTTCCATTTTCAAAAACCCACTGAACACTGCTAGGTGATTGTATTTACCCTGATCACTGCCTGTTCAAGCACAAAGGCTATTATGTCTACCAACCCAGTCCTAGTTAGTACTGCAGAGAATGACCCCCAGAGCCTGAGCATGCTGCAAGACCCTTCTGCCTACAAGAGGGGAATATAGACTTCACCTTACACATCTACTTGAAAGACAGACACCACTAATGGACATGTTTGTGTTGACTGTTCAGCTAGTGTCCAGAAAAAGAAATTCATTGAATGTAAAACAATTCAGAAAAGAATGAAAACAAACAAAATAGATTCTGCTAGATATTTTCTATGCAAAGATGGATTCAGCAAAGAGAATATCTTTTCTTATTTTAATTAAGTCATCATGTATTGCAAAGTTTTTTCATGATTGGGTTTCAGGCATACAAAGTCCCACCATCAATCCCTTCACTAGTGTTGCCATCCCTTCACCAAATCCCTAATTTTCCTCATGACCTGCAGCATAACTCTGTGGCAGGCTCCTTTCTTATTTTACTTTTCTTAGTTCTTTTTTAGGCACTGTGACTTACAATACTGTAACTGATAGGGCATATTGCATATCACTTTGCCTCCAACTAGCATAAAATACTTGTCTGGGAAGACCACTTTACTGTTCCATGTTGTAGTGATCTCTTCCTTAACTTAACCTTTCATGTTCCCAGTGGCAAGCTTCCTACTAAGGTGCCACGGCTCCCCATGGCACCGGCTCGCGTAGCATGAAAGTGCTCACTGGGCCAGGGGATGGCTTCGGTACTTCCCCTAAAAGGGACAGTTAGTTACCAGACGGTGCTTCCCCTAAAAGGGACTGTCGCCAACAAAGCCCCCTAGAATCCCTTGGTTGTTCCTAAGAATGCTTGGTGTGCAATTAGAGCACTTGTTTATGCTGAAACTTAGACTCTGAGTAATGAAGAGACTGGACAAAGAGAGAAGCCTGCGGCAACCGTAGTTTCATTATACACAATTATAGCATAAAACAAAGATAGTAAAAAAAAATGCCAGCCCTAGCAGCGTCTGGCTGCCAAGGCCTGAGCTGGTCTCAGGTCCTTGATAAAGAAAGGTTCGTGGCCTTCAGGCTTTTGCTTCCCATCATTAGCGGGAAGGGAGAATTCTTGACCTATGGGTCGAGGCGACTGGCTACCCCCTGTTGACGGGAATGCAGTGATTAGCCTCCCTAAACCTCCTGTGTGAAAAATAATTGGGCCTGTTAAAGTTAACACTTTCTAGTACAAAATCTTAATAATCTTACAATAATAAACTCTGCATAAAAGTTTTTATTTAAAAGTAGGTTAAGTTAATCTATAATATGTGCATAAAACTAGTAAGTAATTCTATGAAAATCAAAATAAAAGAAAAATATGTACCTTACTTAAGGCAAATATGAAAGTAAAAACAAAAGACGTCAGAAAAACATGTCTGAAAACAGGTGCAGGCAAGCAGGCAAAAGGTGATCATATGTGGTAGACACGATAAACTCCTTTTTGTTGTTGAAAAATGTCTCCTTTGCTAAAAAATAACTGGTGTAATCTTGTGTCTGTGCATTTGTTGAACATAAAAAGAAAAGCTTTGCCCTCAGTAAATGGCAGCAGCAGTATTTGACCTCCCTTGTGTCAGTGCCTGTCTGTCCATTGCACCGACGTTCCTGTTCTCCTGATTTCCTCAAGCTGGTTACCCCCGAGACTTAGAGCTCACACCGACTGAGCGGTCTGTGGCACTAAGGTTCAGTTCTTCATTTTATTGTCTTTGGGAATTAGTTATCCCACTATCATATTTCTTTATATGTATGAGTAGTTATGAGTGAGATCATTCTGTGTCTGTACCTCTCCATCTGATTCATTTCACTCAGTGTCGTAATTTCTAGACCCATTGCTTTATCAGAAAATTAAATGATTTCATCTTTTCTTACAACTAATAGTATTACATTATGCATGTACGATAGCTTTTGTATTAGGTCATCTGACCTTGAGAACCTGAGTTGTTTTCAGAATTGCTATTGTGAATAGTACTACGATGAACATATAAGTGCAGACATCTTTTCTGTGTGGTGTTTTGGAGTCCTTGGTGTATATACCCAGAAGTATAATTCCTTGGTTCTATGAATGCTCAATTTCAAGTCTTTTGATGAATGTCATATCATCTTTCAAAGACTGGACTAGTTGATATTTCCACCAGCAGTAAATAAGTCTTCATTTTCCCTGTGTCATTACCAACACAGTTTCCGACTCTCTAGTATAAAGTGATTGTTCATTGTTGTTTTGATTTTAATGGCCCTGCTCATTAGTGATATAAATCATGTTTCCATATGACTTGGCCATTTGTATTGCTTTTTATTTTCCAAAGTAAAACAGAGTTTATTTGAAAGTTTTGAATAAGGAGTGGAATAAAAGGAGAGAGGGAAGAAAGAGAGAGTGAGAGAAAGAGAGAGTGAGAGAAAGAGAGAGGGAGAATCTCCTCAAGATAGTGCATAAGCTTCTCCAGAGTTGAGAGGGAATCCACAATATACATCTGTGTTAATATATGAAAATCCACATCACAAGAGGGAGATGCAATGACATATGTTCTCTGGCACAACATATGCACACAGCTACTTGTGCTGGTAGGCTATAGAATGAGAGTAAACATGGCTGGCAGAAATTTTGTCTAATTCTGCTCCGAAGAAAAGAAAAAAAATATGGAGATTTATCAACAAAAGAAGAAACAGACCTACCATATGACCCAACAATCGCATTGCTTGGTATCTACCTCCAAGTTACAAGACATTTTATGCTCACCTCTCTCAGCTCTTAGAGCTCTAGCCTCGTGTCAATTCAAGAAAAGTACATAATGAAGTTCTGGTATCTATACACAGCATAATGCCATGTGGCTACAGAAATAATGAAATCGTGCAATTTTCTTCAAGACATAGAACTGGAGTGCTTTGTTAAGAGAAGTTTGAAGGATAAGGACAAATAACCAATGTTCTACCTTGTCCAGGAAATAGGTGACTTATCTGAACAAAAAATTGACTGTAAATTTAGAGACAAAAGTTCCATTAAAGGGAAGAGATTGAGGAGGGAAGCACTAAGAGGAGGTATGAAAATAACACAGGAGTAAGGGTCAGAGGCCTTAGACTCCTCTGTGGGCTATAGGTGCGATATCTGTGTATAGTTAAATCACTAGATTTAACACAACTGTAAGCATGGGGCCTAAATTATAATACTTAAATATGTTTCTGAAGAGTCAAGGGTATAGGTGGGGGTAGAAAAAGTCGAGTCACTGGGGGAGAAAAGGGGGTTTGGGGATGGTGGGATTAAAGGTGAATACAGAGTAGGTCTGAAATGCTATTTATTTATTTATTTATTTATTTATTTATTTATTTTGCTTTTTGGGTCACACCCAGCAATGCTCAGGGGTTACTCCTGGCTCTGCACTC
>JAJIBD010025780.1:0-25687 GCA_021461705.1 Cryptotis parvus | reverse complement strand
TGGTTGGGAAGATCACTTGATCACTCTGATCACTTGAACTCCAGTTATTCATCAATTTGCTCGAGGCGGCGCCAGTAACATTTCGCATTGGACCCTATCATGTGCCAATGTAGCCCAATGGCATCTGGTTGATTCAGGAATATGAAGAGCCTCAAACCATTCGTTCAGGGTCTTGACAAGGAAGTCTGACTATCTTGTGGGTGGGCGGCCACGTGATCTTTTGACATCGGGATCCAGTCGGTAACAGTTCTAGTCCAGCGGTTTCTCCAAATTGCTTTGCATGTCCAGTCCTTCTGATTTTTTATGCCTTGGCAAACGAGACAGCATCCCTGATTCTGGAATAGCGACGAGGTCAGAACTCCGGATTCCTTCCCTCACTTGAGTGAGGCGTGATATTCCAAGCATAGCTCTTTTGATTCCTCTCTGGAAGACCCCGAATAGCATTCTCATCCTGCTTCCATAGGGCCCAGGTCTCTGAGGTGTATGTTAATGCAAGAAGAATGGTGGAGTCAAAGAGATATGCCTGTAGCCGGAGGTTCTTTGCCCTTTAGCTATTTCTTCAATGCCTTTGAAGGTATTCCATGCCGCTCTCTTCCTCCTGCGCAGCTCAGGTCTTAGGTTGTTCATCATGTTGATTTCTTGACCTAGGTGCACATAACTGCTGCATTTAGAGATGTTTGTTCCATTGAGAGTGAATGGGGCCTCTGGAACTAGTTCATTTTTCATAAACATGGTTTTCTTTTAGAATCAACTGTAGACATATCTTTCCACATTCTCGCCTCCAAGTCAGCCAGCATTTGTGCCACTTGGCTAATGTTCGGTGTTATTAGAATGATGTCATCAGCGAAGTGGAGGTGGTGTAGTTGCCGACCATCTATCTTCACTCCCATTCCTTCCCATTCTAATTGTCGCATGATGTGCCTCGAGGGTGGTGCTGAAGAGTTTTGGTGAAATGGTATCACCCTGTCGAACCCCTCTTTTCACATTAATGATCACTTCTTTGTAGAATGGTGAGATCCTGGTGCTGAATCCATAATACAGCTCACGAAGGATCTTGATGTATTGGGTTTGAACACCCTGTTTGGCTAGGGCTTCGATGACTGCTTCAGTCTCCACAAAATCAAAGGCTTTGTTTAAATCAATGAACGTGAGTCAGAGCGGCATCTTGTACTCCCTACAAACCTCAATGAGCTTGGTTACTGTGTGGATATGGTCGATTTGCTGAATCCTTTCCGGAAGCCTGCTTGCTCGCATGGTTGTCCCTTCATCTAGTATTCTGTTAATCCTGTTCAGGATGACTCGATGTAAACTGCTTGTAGATGACGGACAACAGGCAGATGGGGCGATAGTTGCAGATGTCGTGAATGTCTCCCCTTCTTGAACAGTAGAACTGTCCTACTGGTTTTCCATTGGGAGGGAACCTTGCATTCAGACATGTAGCATGTGAAGAGCCTAGCTAGTATATTGATGAGTACCGACGGCAGATTCTTCAGGTGTTTCGGTCTGACTTTGTCTGGGCCTGGTGCTGTTCCCTTCTTTACCAATGAGATGGCATGTCAGATTTCAGAAGGGAGAACGTTGGGAATGACATATCCATCCTGTGGAATTTGTTATGTGGGCAGGTAGATGTGGCTATCAAAGAGATTTGAGTAGAAGTCCTGGATAATCTTCTCCATTGCCTTTCTGGAAGATGTGATAGATCCATCAGGGCATCGGAAGACAGTCATCTTGGTCTTATAGTTGGCGAAGGACAGGTGGGTGGTCCTTTGGTGACACAGATATACCCGGCACAGCAGAAACCAGCTTTCCCCATTGCACGTGGCTGTGCAATTTACCTCCAAATTTCTGTGAATATTCTACCCACCCCTCTGATAGAGCCCCCACAAAGTAATGAGAATATAGCACCTGCACTGCAGAGCCTGGCAAGCTGTCTGATGTGTGTTCGATATGCCAAAACCAGTAACAGAAATGTTTATTTTCCTGACCCTGAAAGAGCCCTTTAATACGGCAGTAGTAAGAAAGGTGAACAAGCAGTGCCTGATAAAATTTCACGGCCATCCTAGGCTGCCAAAACAAAGAAGGAATAAAATGACTGTCTGTACTTTCAATGCACATACACTGGCATTGGAACCATATATTGAGGATCTGATGGTGCAAGTGCAAAAAAGATCAAGTACGACATCATTGGTCTGACTGAGGCGAGGAGGCATCAGTTGCATCATGCTGTATTTGACACCAGAGAAGAATTGTTCCTTGGAACATGTGACCAAAAGCGGCATCGGTGGCATTGATGACCTCGTCAATACGAACATGGCCATCAACATTGATTCATTTGAATGCCTAACAGTGTTGGGCGCCACTGACTCCACCCACTGCCACTTTTGCCTTCCCAGCGCATGCGCAGGGGCCCTGTGTCCCGCGCATGCGCAGGGTCTTGTGTCCCGTGCATGTGCAGGGTCCTGTGCCCCCGTGCATGCGCAGAGTCCCTGGCGGTGGCGTGGATTGGGTTTTCTCCAATCAGAGCATGTTTCGTCAGATCATATGAGCTCAGACGATCTTGTATGACCTGTGCTAGGCCAATGGGAAGTGGACACGTCAATTTGCTCCAGCCAATGGGAAACGGACATGCCAAATAGCACTGTATAAAAAGCAGCTTGCACAACAGGTCCGGGTCCTTTCGCCATCGCAAATATGAAACTAAAAGAGCTCCAGTAAAGCGTGTTCTAAGAAGAATCCTGTTGTGGTCGCCTCTTCATCGCGGATGGTCGAGGGTGTCCCACATAACAAACCGAATAGGACGATTACACTTGAAGAGATGTGGCCCACTGCCAGCAATTTCTATCTTCATTGTCTACGCACCAACATCCACATACAAAGAAGATGAAATTGAGAAATTCTACATGGAATTGGAGGAGTTCTATAAAAAAGATCACACCTTCTACAAGATCATAGTTGGTGATTTTAATGCCAAGATAGGACCAAGAAGATCAGCTGAAGAACTCCACATCGGGACCGATGGCCTAGAATGGAATGAACAGTGTGAGACAACATCTGAGTTCATCATGTTCACCAAGACCATTCATGGGAACTCACAGTTCCAGAAGGCTGAAGCAAAACGTTGGGCATGGGAATCTCCTGGCGGACAGTTCCACAATGAAATTAATCACATCATCTTCAATTGAAGGTTTTGTCTGACCGATGTTGCTGTCGTCCCCAAATTCCAAACAGGATTGGACCACCGTCTCCCTTCGTGCAAAAATTCTACTTCCCGCAAGGGGGAGAAAAGGCTTCAAAGTTTAAGAAGAGAACTCCCAGAACGACCACCTTCTGGGAACTCGCTTGGCACCATTGCAGCAACATGGGAAGATACCATCATTGACGACATCTATGAAGAATACAACCGACTGGTTCAGCACCTCCATGATTGTGCGAAGAATGCCGAGAGAGAGAAAGACACAAAAGGACGCTTGTCTTCAGAAACTCTTGAGCTCATTCCGCCAATGTGGCAAGGCGCGAGCCTCAGGAGACCAAATGCCAAAGTCCAAGCTTGCTAAACAGTGCAGAGAAGCGATAAAAAGAAGGCCTCAAAGACAGAAGAGCAGAAATACTGGAAGATGCAGCAGAAGCCAGGAAAAGCATTCCGCACTGCCTGCCTGTCCTTTCAATGGGAAGAGAGTGATAGAAATCATCCCAACGCCTGTGGGCTTTGTTTTGTTATGGTAAAGTATCCTAATTACAGATCCTCTAATGGGCTAAAATTCTCTCAGAAATCACCTCGGACTGAGTAATGCCTGTTCCATATGACTGTAGCAAAGGAGAAAACAAAATTGGGTACAATTCTCTTCAGTCCCCAAAGTTGACATTGTTGCTTTGCCAGATATTGGTATAAGCCAAGGGCCTGCTTGACTTCCTGTCATTACTCATATGCCCATCATCTTGACAGAGGACGCCTCAGTTTCCCTTGCTGTGAGCAACTCCATTTTAGCTGTCCCCATGCTACTTATAAACATTCCTGAAAATTCCTGGACTATCTCTGAAACTGATAAAGTTTACAATTTTCAAGGTGATAAAATTCAGCCCAGGCCTTCAGTTCATAGGAAACTAAGAGATCATGGTCAAATATATAACCTAAAAAACATCTCAAATAGTCACTACAAGCCTTGGGGAATGAAAGATATTACTCTTAGCCACAGAAGTGGACCCCAAAATTAAGAACACATGTCTGAAAAACAAACACAGTCCTTATATACATTAGTAAGAATACAAAGAAAGAAAAGAAAGAACTATAGTAAACTGAATCAGAAATAAAAGGGGAATATCACAACAGAAGTCACAGAAATTCAAAAGATCACCAGAAATTACCTACAATCTGTATGCCACAGAACAAGCGAACCTAGAAAAATGTATAAATTCCTGGATTCCTGTACACTTTCAAGGCTGAAATAAAAAGATTTGTAATACCTCAACGAATCTATCCCTATTGAGGAAATTGAAGCAGAATCAAAATTCTTTCCAGAAACAAAAGCGAAGGCCCAAATCAATTGACTTGTAAATTCTTCTAGACCTTGCAAGAAGACTAGTGCCAATCCTTGTCAAGCTGTTCCAGGGAATTGTAGAAACAGAAACATTCCCAAACAGTTTCTATGAGGCAAATATCACTCTGATACCAAAAGCAGACAGAGCACCCAGTATGGTCCTTCAAACTTAACAGGAATGAACCCTACGTGCAGAGCCAGGAGTAATCCTGAGCACTGCTAGGTGCAGTCCTAAAACAGTAAACAATAGCAAATACAAGGGATAAAATGATATTCCAGCCCCATATTTTGGGAGATTCACACAGTTAAAATAATTATCCTATCCAAATCTTGACACAGAATCAGTGACATTCTTATGGAAAATTCCTATGATGTTCTTCAAGGAGATAGAACAAATAACACTGAATTTTGGAACCAAGAAAGACCCAAAACAGCAAAGCAATCTTGTAGCAAAAAGGAAGAATAGAGGCTTCATCTTCCCAATATCAAATTAGTTTATAAAACCACAGTAATCAAACCTGTGTGGTTTTGAAAGTAAAGAATTAAAAAGTTGAACAAAATATCATGAAAACCTCAGAAATAAATCTTTATGTATATGAACAACTAATACACAGTGATGGAGCCAAGTGCATACAATGAAGGTAGGAAAGCATCTTCAAATCGAGAAAGGAAAACTGGATGGTCACATGCAATAGAATAAACTATCTCGGGTACTCATAAATAGAACATTTCACCTATGCTATTTGTTTGTTTGCTTTGGGTCACAATGCAAGTGCTCAGGGCTTATTCCTGCCTCTGCATTTAAGGATCATTCCCAGTAGGTCTCATGGACCATTTGGATGCCTAGGATTGAACCCAAGTTGACTGCATGCAGGGCAAGGGCCCTATCCACAGCATTATAGCTTAATCCCCCACACCTATATTATTTTAATGTAATTTATGACGTTAGGTCTTGCATAAAGAGTTTTTTCCCCCTCCCCATAAAGAATTTTAATGCTTTGAATTTCCAATTTCAGCCTTGTGTACGTTATTTGCATTGTCCCTAACAGATATTGGGATCCAGCAGTCTCTCTGGCCACGCTTGGAGCTGATGACCATTCCCCTACTGATGGACAAAGGAACAATCTAAAGCTTTAATTTCTCTGTACTTACTCTTCGTCCAACCAATTCCACACATATACCACCAAGTCAAATCAATTCTACAAGTGATATATACTCTACAAAAGTTGATGGGCTGAGAGTTACACAAGTATTGGCCCTTAATCCTGATACAGCCTTCCCCCCTCCATCTTGTCGAGCCTGGTGGCCCTGCCCGGGAGCTGCACACGGGCCAGCATACAGGGCCTCACGGATGACTGTGGAGGTTGGCGCTCGGCTCGCGCCCGGCCTAGCTGACCATGGAACCCCGAGGAGGACAGATGGGTTTTGGGAGTGGGCCCGTCGCCTCTGGGGGTCCCGGAAGCAGCCGGATGAGACTCGCCCATCACACTAGCCACCATTTTTGCTGTCCGACGCTGGGAAACTGCCTCATGACCAGATCAACAGAGCAAAACCATTTCGAGCCCAGGTCGCGTGGCGGCGCTATGCGCGCGGTCCACTAAAATAGTGAAACAGTAATGTCTTTTAATGCACTGCATTCCACGAAGAGCAGGAAAGTTTGTTGGGAAGGAGATATAAAGAGGAAAGAAATGACATACAGAACCCGCCAAGTGGTTGAGGTGCGGGAGGGGGAGGGAGGTGGGGACATTGGTGATGGGAGATGGTTTTGGGCGGAGGGTGCGTGTTGGAACATTGTAGAACCAGAGCTCTACATGAGCATCTTTCAATTAAAAAAAAAGGTGGAATCTACCACAAACATGTGGGAATCAGTGGTTAGGTAAGACAGAGAAGGGAACAGTGTGCTAATATTTGTCAAAAGTGATAATACCAGCCTAGAACTGAGCATTGAATATAGGAAAAAGATATACATGATAATCTCTAAATGTATGTATTGCAATCCACAATGTGTAAGAGAAGAGAGAAAGAGAGAGAGAAGAGATAAAGAACTTGCCATAGAGGCAGGCTAGGGAGGGGAGGGAAGTGGGGACATTGGTGGTGGGAAATGGGCACTGGTGGAGGGATGGGTGCTGGAACACTGTATGACGGAAACCCAAACATGAACATCTTTGTAATTGTATATCACATGGCGGTGTAATAAAATATTTTTAAAAAAATCCTGATACAATACGGTGAGAGAAAACTTCCCCTTTCCTGGACAAACCCACCAAGCGGCCTCCACACTGCTCCTGAGATTATAGGCCTGTTGTTTCTCTATCCTTGGCTGGTAAAGAATCATATCAATACTATTTCTAGGCATTTTTGTATATACACAGCAAGAGACACAGACATTTATCTACATATGGGATTAAATATATAAGGTAATCTTTCCTGGGAAGATTGTGCCATATAGCCCAGACTACATTCTTCTTGCCAGATTGCTTATTCCTAATCTCCACCAGGTCGAGTAATAACAGGTTTTGTTCCAAGACTTTGTTCTCAGCTTGTAATATTGTTCAGGACATTTAGTCTATCTCATGTAGAGGTTGGGAAGTTTATTCAACTTGTCCTAGGTTCACACAGTCCCATGGTGGGACCCTCCTTCTGGGGTGTGAGGAATTAGAATCAATCTAAGGGCAATTGAGCATTTAAGTTAGCAAATATGGGGATACCCAGGAGTAACTAATTTTTTTTTTTGCTTTTTGGGTCACATCCGGCAATGCTCAAGGGTTTCTTCTGGCTCTGCACTCAGGTTACTCCTGGCAGTGCTTGGGGACCATATGGGATGCTGGGGAATCGAACCTTGGTCAGTTGAGTGCAAATCAAACACGCTACCTGTTCCTGTTGTGCTATTGCTCCAGCCAAAAGGGAGTAACTAATTAAGAGTCAATTAACTCCTATATCACCAATGCATAGCTTTAACTGTCTTCCTGTGTCTATACAAAAAATCCATCTACCAGTATAAGCATATATAGGGATACCCAGGAGTAACTAATTTTTTTTTTTTTTGCTTTTGGGTCACACCCTGCAATGCTCAAGGGTTACTTCTGTCTCTGCATTCAGGTACTCCAGGCAATGCTCAGGGGACCATATGGGATGCCGTGGAATCGAACCTTTGTCAGCGGAGTGCAAATCCAAACTCCCTACCTGAATTAAACTCATAGCACTACCGAGAAAAAAAGTCAATTAAAACACAGACCACAACATTAAGAGAGGGAAACTTGGGGGGCTGGAGTGATAGCCCAGTGGGTAGGGTGTTTGCCTTGCACTCACTGAACCCACTGGTTCGATCCCTGGCATCCAATATGGTTCTCATGCAAGAATATTTTCTTTAAAATACTTGTATTGATGTTCATGAGTATGACTGTGATTTGCAATACTCATATCTCTGGTTTTACACCATGGTCGTTAATAATAAGGGCAATTTCTTTCCTTATTTGATAAGAAATTGCCAAATGCAGAGTACTGGGTTTGTTATACAGAAGGAGAAATGAATTCAGGGACCCAGGGTCACAAGAACAAGGCTCCAACACTTCTGGATGTGGCAATCCATCTGATTTCAAAGTGATCTCTTTGTCCTCAGCACTCTCATCAAAGCACCCTTTGACCTCCTGACCTCCGCATTCCTCAGACTGTAGATCAGAGGGTTCAGCATAGGGTTGAAAAGACAATAAAACAATGATAGGATCTTCCTTTGATTTTCTAAATGGCTGGATTTGGGAGTCAAGTACATGACAATGGCATTTTCAAAGAAGAGTTCAACCACACAGAGGTGGGACAAGCAGGTGGAAAAGGCCTTTTTGCGGCCCTCCCTAACTAGATCTTGAGATCCAGAATGCGCATGTAGGACACCAGCACCAAGCAGAGGGACCCCACTAAACCATTACAGAGCCTATAAAGAGGACAATTTGATTGAGCCTAGTATCAGCACAGGCCAATTTGAATATTGCCATAATTTGACAAAAAAAAAATGATTGATCATCTGGGGCCCACAAAAGGGCAACCTTAGAAGAAGAGTCACATGGACAAGAGCCAAGAGGAAACTGAATACCCAGCAGGTGGCAGCCAGGACAGTGCACACCTTCCAGCTCATGATGACAGGATAATGGAGAGGTGGCAGATTGCCACATAGCGGTCATAGGACATCACCACCAAACTTGTGCATTCTGTGATGGCAAATGCCAAATATAGGAAAGTCTGCAGTATGCACGGAGCAAAGGACATGGTTTTCTTCTGCACTATGAGGTTTGTGAGCAACTTAGGCACAATGCTTGAGGCAAGTCATGTCAACAATGGCCAAGCTTGAGAGAAAAAAAGTACATGGGGGTGTGCAGTCTAGAGTCCAGGAAGATGAGTCCCAGAATGATCCCATTTCCAATGAGAGTGAGGATGTAGAAAAACAAGAAGAACACAAAAAGAAAAGCTTCAAGTTCTGAGTCAACCTGGAATCCGAGTAGTATGACTTCTGTGATCCACGACTGATTGTTTCCATGTTTTATTTATTAATTCTTTTTGATAATATATAACATATGTCTGTAAGACAGGAATTTTTTAGTTTAGACTCTTGAAAGGAAAATGAATAATATGCTCATAAAGAGTCAGAATTTGTCAGAGACAGAGCCATATATCAGTCCTTCATGGATTTTAATCTTGTTCAAAATCCTATGCTATCAACTTGCAGATTTGGTTTTTAAGGATATTTTAAAAAATTTTATTATTGCAAAAGATTTCATATTAGGAGTTATCCATTGAAATTTCGGTCTTTGAATTTATTTCAGAGTAGAATATTTTTCCCTCTTGAAAATCATTGTAAGTAGTAATCAACAGAAACTAATGAGAAGAAAGGGTTGATTATTTTTTGTTTAACATTGATTCCACTCATATTTTTTTTCACGGAAATTAAAATTAATGATACTTAAGACATTTATAAACTCACTTTCATCATTGGTTATGTTTTAAGGATATGAAGAAGCATGTCAAGAGTTCCTAATCTCTTTTCTTGGTAAACATGGAAATAAGACATCAGATTATAAAATGAAAATGAACAAATAGACATTTAAAGCACATTCATTATACTATACTACTCTTCTTCTGAATGAAGTCAGAAACATGGCATGCTATGCTTTTAAATATGAAAGTAAACAGTCATTCTTGGAAATCAACTTTCATAGATTTAAGGTAAATCTTCGGAAGAGGTAGACAAGCATGAGTGCTTGAATGTATGGGCCTGGGTTGGATCCGTCAAAGGACGTATAGAATAGCAATCAAGCTGATGAATAGAAGCTCCTAATAAAATATACATGTTGCAGTTCTCTTTAGAGTATCAGAACCAAGACACTATTATAGGACCTGACTGTACATGGGGGGGGTTCCATAAAGTCAGATGAAAAATGATAAATATGCAAGATCACAAATTCAAGGAAAAATATGTAAAAACACAAATTAAAAAGATAATAGTAAAATAACTTTTCTTCTTAAAAGGTGTATCCAAATATTTTGAAAACAAAATAGTTCTTCTAAAAAGAGAAAAATGAATGAATAAAACTCTAAGAACTTTAAAATAAGTAAAAAGTGGTAAATATACAGTAAGCATTCACTTAATATTATTGATAGGCTCTTAGAAATGGAATTTAGTTAAAGATATGGAAGGAAAGCAGGTTCTTCAATAATACCATAGTGTTGAATATCAGCAATGAGTTTTCTTATCAATGATATGAACAGAGGAGTTTATTTGTAGGTACCATAGTAAAATAATGTTCAAAAGATTCTAATGTAGGGATGATTAGGGTTCTCCAATAAATCAAAAGAGCAGACATAACTGAAGAGAAAAAATTAGGGTATTTATACTAAAAAATTATTAGTGTACTATTAAATTAATTCACCAATAAATAAGGAATGGTCTATGTTCGTAGCAGCACTATTCAGAATAGCCACAATCTGGAAATAACCAGAGTGCTCAAGAACAGATGACTGGATAAAGAAACCGTGGTACAGCGACACAATGGAATAATATACAGCTGTTAGGAAAAATGAAGTTATGAAAATTGTCTATAAATGCATGGACATTGAAAGGATCATGCTGAGTGAAATTAGCCAGAGGGAATAGGACAGATATAGATTGACTGCATTTATTTGCAGGATACAAAAAATGCACCATATCAATATCCAAGACCAGGCAAAACATGGATCAGGAGGTCTTGTCAGTGGGCAGAATCTATCACAAGTTTGTGGGAGTCAGGTAAAACAGAGAAAGGAACAGTGTGCTAATAATCGTTGGAAATGATAATACTAGACTAGGATATGCATTATAACCTCTAAAGTATGTATTGCAAGTGACAATGTGTAAAAGAAGGGAGAGAGAGGGAGAGAGAGAGTAGTGTGTGTGAGAGAGAGAGAAGGCAAAGTACCTGACCTGAGGAAGGCTGAGGGGTTGGAGGGAATCACAGGACATTGGTGCTGGGAAATGGGCACTGGTGGAGGGATGGGTGCTGGAACACTCTATGACTGAAATCCAAACATGAACATCTTTGTAACTGTATATCTCACAGTGGTATAATACTGTGGTAAAATTTAAAAAATAAGTGTGGGTAGCAAAGATAAAAGGTGAATCAGAGGTAATCATAACGTGAAAACAACATTGGCATATAATTTTAAATCAATGTTAGTACAATTTATAATCTGTGTGCTATAAATTAATTATTTAAAAAATTGTAAGTAGTCAAAATGACTTTTTTGGTAAACCAGGAAATGGAGGAAGAAAACTGAAAAAAAATAAAGATCAGCTCATGAGGGGCTGGAGCGGTTAGGGCATTTGCCTTGTAGGTGGCTGATGGGTTTGATTCCTGGCATTCCATATGGTCCACTGACATTGCCAGGATAATTTCTGAATGCAGAGCCAGGAGTAACCCCTGATCATTGCAGGATATGACCCTCTAGAAAAGGATTTCTTTAAAAGACTTGAAGCCCTTATCATTTTAAAATAATTTATTAGGACGATAGTACACTGGGTAGGTGTTTGTCTTGAATGCTGCCTAACTTGATGTCTGGCTAGTGCAAGAAGTATTCAAAGGAGTGAATTTTCCTCTTGAAAGACCTGATGATTTGTGTCAACCTTCTGGATAGCTGGTCTGAAAACATGTCTGCAGTGTACAAATAATGTTTTTCTGTAAATGAGGTACCGTTTTAGAGAGATTCCTTCTCAGCAGACAGAAAACAGTTGTGCAGCTCAGTCACCTGCCCCTGAATCAGATTTGGTGGACAGTTAAGTCATGAGTACCCTTGTTTGCTTTCACCTAACACCAACACAACCCATCCCCCAGATGTACCTGTGGCATCCAAGGAACAGATAGGAAACTTCCCTTTCTACAGAGTAGTAAAAAGTCTCTCCCTTTCTCTCTCTCTCCTCTCTCTCTCTTTCTCACAGTCTCTGACTCTCAGTCTCTCGCAGACTCTCTGAGTATCTCGGTCTCTAAAACTCTCACAGCCTCTCTCTCAGTTTCTCTCATGAAGTCTCTCTCTAGTCTTCTACTTTATGTATAGTACTAGAAACTCATAAAAAAGGAAAAAGGTGGAATGTTTTGGGTATAAACATTTAACAGATATTATTAGTGGTCTATAGATTATTTCAGAATTGAAAATTCCCAATTATTGGCTTTAAATGTGAGGTACCGCCTACCTCCACACTCCATTTTGGTTTCATGATCTGAGGAGAGTGGCCTCCATGGAGCTCATTGAAGCAACACTTCAAAGGACAAAAACTTCCCTAGGGAAGAAGTAACCTTTGCCAAACAATGTTAACTGTGAAATCATGATCAAAACTTTCCATTGCAAATGTTTATTGCATTGAAATCTCATAGCAATCAAATACAGTTCCCTTGTTGTTTTGAATTAATTACACAATCTAAATAGTTTTCCGTTTAAAAATATCAACATGCCACAATATACTGATGCCTACAAAAATGAAGTTAATTTTTCTTTTTTTCCTCCATGAGAATACAATGTCACAGACAGAGCATTTTCCTCCAGGAGAATATGATGCTCAGACAGAACTTTCAATGTTTGAGCACCTGAACTGAGTTACCACATCTTCATTTATCCAGCTTCTTTTTGAGGATTTTTAGCTGAATATTAGAAAATAACAGAGATCCACCTCTGCTGGGATTCCATTCTTTTTTGACCCCTCAAGAACAGCACCTTTGTACATATAGAACCTCAACTATAACAATTAAAATTAAAAAACAGTAGTGAAGTGATGTGCACACTTTGGTGGAGATGCAATAAGACTGTACATGTGATCTCAGAACATTCATAACTATTGTAACCAGGTTGTTACCAAACTCTCATAAAGAACATTTCTCAACAATGTCTCCAATATCCCTTTTTCTTTTATCCTAAATAAACACAATCAGCATGTGAAACTCTTCATTCAAGATTCCAATATCTTTAATTTGCTAAATTGATAATCAGTTCTTAGTCCTCCTGTGACTTGAATTACCAGCAGCATCTGATACTGTCACTTGCTCTCTCTCATACTCTCTCTCTCCCTCACTTTCCCTCTCCTGTATCTCTGCTAACTGCTGTGATATTATACTTCATCAGGGGCCTTTTAATCTTTCTGAATATTCCTTTGTCTCCATTCTGCTGTTTTTGACTTCCCTTAAACCTTATACAGGTTTAGTTATAAACCCTGGAATTTTTTCATTCCCCAATTTTTAGGCTTATTTCATTCCATTTTGACAAAGAAGTCCAAATAGAATGCATTTACTGTTATTGATTCTTCCTGTTTTCCTGTCAAAGGGACCACTGAGCTCACCATGTTTGAATGTCATATGACAGTGTTTAACTTAAGGACACAATTAATCTATAACAAAATAATTTTGTGATGCAGCTAATTCATTATTTCATATAACTCTGTTTGATCTGGGACACAATACAATTTTTTAAATAGATCTTGAAGATGAAAGTCTTGACCACAGTCATCTGGTGCCTAGAGAGAAAGTAATTACCTCTATTTTCATGGTCAAATTTATTTAATATAACAAACTATTTAGTACATTTAGTTATTTTTTTCCTTTTGGATCACACCTGGAAATGCTCAGGGGTTACTCCTGGCTCTGCACTCAGGAATTACTCAGGGGACCATATGGGATGCCTGTGATCGAACCTAGGTCGGCCACGTGCAAACGCCCTACCAGCTTTAGTATCACTCCGGCCCTAGTGTGATTATTTGCAAACAGTTTGCAGTACATATTATTGCATGTTGTCATTAACTGCACATCAAGCTACACTGTTAAAATTAAAATATTTTATTTATTTCTCCTATTCCATCATATTATTTGCATATAATCACACTTCAGATCTGGAATGTGCATGTGTGCATTTATTTTTTTTTCTCTAACTTCTAGTAATATGTTTAACGCAAAGCAATTAAGAGGTGATCATCTATACCTTTGTTGGGAAAAAGCAGATCCAAGGATATGCTAAGGTCTGATGGATACTGCCTGTTGACAGATACACAAGGTTTTGTGTCAGGTTGCCTCCCAATAGAGGTAGGTACAGATTTCCCTGATAACACTATCTCCGCGATGGAAAGCCATGGATTCTGCTATCTTAGGTCGAATCCCTGTGACTCTGCTATCTTAGGTCATTTCCCTGCGTCACATGTCCTTGTTGGCTGTAGCTAGTCTAAGATGGATTCTGATGGATGTTGTCTGGGATGCAGACAGAAAACAGGTTTTTCTTGTGTTCTGTCTCTCTAAAGAAGACCCAGATAAGATCCTGGCATCTTGGGCTAGTCAGGAAGGCTGAATTTGTAAACTGTCACACATTCTCTTGTTTGATTCTCACCTCACCTAGATAGCACCCTCTGCCAGCTTGAATTCTGTTTCTTTCGTTCCAGCAATCTGCCCCTCTTATTCTAAATATATGGAATGCCTATGTAATATAAACAAAGTTAATTTGTGTAGCAGAAATCAAATCTAATTTGTGTTGTTGTTGGGTATATATAGAAGTTGGGGATGTTATGTAAATAGTCAGCTGCAGCAATGAACGCCCTATCCCTCTGACTGGAGAATATTAAAGTTAATTAATACATGTCTGCAATGTCTCATCTATGCACTCCCGACCAACAGAGATCTCTAATCAACATCGCAGCAACACTGTTTGTCTTAAATGTGGTTTCTTTATGGACTACTGATGTGATGCCAAAATAATAGGAGGTCACTTACTATATTTTTCAGTAAACCACACAGCTGATTTCATGTGAGGGCACAAGAAATACAGCAGCGCTTGGGGTCTTTGGTGCTGGAGACCACTGGGCTCATCCTAAAGGTGCAGGGGGATGATAGGGAAAACCAGTATGAGCTTAAGACACCAAAAACTACACATTAAATACTTGATAGGCTCTATATTGGGTATACAAGGACCCTTCTACAATCTCACTGGCGACTTTTAATGTGTATAATAGTGATGTATTTACTCCTTTACTGTGCATCTTTAAATTTTTTATTTTGGCAAATATTTATTTTGTTTTGTTTTGTTTTCACGCACAGTGATGCTCAGGGCTTTTTCCTAGCTCTTCTCTTGGGAATTACTCTTCGTGGACCATCTGGATTGCCAGGGATTGAACTAGGTTACTTGTGTGCAAAGCAAATGCCCTACTCACCATATTAAAGCTTCAATCCCAGTTTTATTTTGAAAACATTAAATAATTTTTTCAAGTATCAAAACTATCAAAACTACCCAAAATATTGGAATATTTAAGAACACAATAACAATATTTTCCTTAGGACCTAGGCATCTATGTTCATGAAGAGGATTAGAGTGTGATTTACTTTCTCATGATAGCGCAGGTTGACTATCAATGTTTTCAATGGGAATTAAACAATTTTTCATATAAAATTGGAAGCTCCATTGTTCCTATAAAAGGACTCCAATAGTCACTCCAGAAGCCAGACTCATAGGGAAACATGCCGTAAGTCCTGGCCTCGCCAAACTGGCCAAACTGTCAGATTTCACATTGCTCTTTTCCTGCTCAGCACTCTCTTCATGGCACCCTTGACCTCCGCGTTCCTCAGGCTGTAGATCAGAGGGTTCAACATAGGGTTGAAAAGACAGTAAAAAAATGACAGTACCTTCGTTTGGGTTTCATTATGTTTGGTTTTGGGGGGGGTCATGTACAGGACAATGAGGTCGCTAAAGAAGAGCCCCACCACACAGAGGTGAGAGGGAGCAGGTGGAGAAGGCCTTTTTGCGGCCCTCTCGAGACTGGATCCTGAGGATGGCAATGAGGATGCATGTGTAGGACAAGAGCACCAAGCAGAGGGGTCCCACTAAGCACAACAAAGACCCCACTAAGATGACAATTTTGTTGATCCGAATGTCACCACATGCCAATTTCAACAGTGACAAGATTTGACAGAAAAAGTGGTTTATTATCTGGGGGCCACAGAAGGGCAACCTCAGAAGAAGAGTCACATGGACGAGTGCTATGAAAAAAGCCGATGAACCAGCAACTGAGCTCGAGGGCCATGCACACTCTCCAGTTCATGATGACGGTGTAGTGGAGGGGGTGGCAGATTGCTACATACCGGTCGTAGGACATAACCACCAAATTCATACACTCCGCAATGGCAAAATGCCAAGTACATGTAAGTCTGGAATAAGCATGGAGAAAAGGGCATGGTTTTATCCTTCTTTATAAGATTCGCTATCATATTGGGGATAATGGTGGAGGAAAAGATGCATATCCACAGTGGCCAGGTTTGAGAGAAAGAAGTACATGGGGGTGTGCAGTTTGGAGTCCAGGACAATGACTCCTAAGATAATCCCATTCCCAATCAGGGTGAGGCCATAGAAAAATATGAACAAACCAAATACCACAGTTTCAAGTCCTGGTTTAATGTAGAATCCCAGCAGGATGAATTCTGTGATTTGTGTCTGATTGTTTTTCATAGTCATTTGTGGTGAATTTTTTCAAATTCACAAAATGGAGACGGTGGAAAAGGTTTTTTTTTTTTTTTACCTGACAATTTGGAAAAGAAATGAAAGTGGTGTTCATAGAGTGAGAGTTAATATATGTCAAAGGCAGAGAACGCAAAGTATTCATTCATGGCTCTTTCTAGGCAAAAGTTCAGATGCAGCAATCTGTAGATTTGACTTTTAAATATATTATAAAACTTACTATAGTGACCAATCTTGAAAATGAAAATTTTTCACATACAAATTGAGTTCTTTTCAAAGAATCGAAGACTTTCAAGTCTTTCTTGAAATTTGTTGTAAGCAGTATTTGTTGTCAGCTGAAAATAATGAGAAGATAGAGATTATTTCTTAAGATTCTCTGAGTCTGTTTTCTGCAAAAACTAAAAAGGGGTAGTTAACAATTTTATGGACTGGGTAGGGCCCTTGCCCTGCACGTGCAAACCTAGTTATAGTTCTTCCAGTGATCTCTGATCATAGAGCCAGCAATAAGCTCTAAGCACAGCCTGATGTGGCCCAAAGCCAGACAAAAGATCAATAATTATCCTATCCATTTGAGATATATAAGAAACGTAATCACAAAGCAGAGAGATATTCCTGGAATTCAAATCTTAATCAATTTAAGGCACATCTTAGAAGATGGTATATCCATATGAATGCTTGAAATACTGTGTGTAAGTCTCATAAAGGGGGTTAGGATATAATCAGACCACAGGAGAGGTGACAGCACACACTGAAATACATATGTTTACTGTAGTTTTTGTGAGATCACCAGTGCCTGAGACTATTGTGGAAAACAACTGCATCTAAGGTTGCACTTTGTGTGATAAGACAAGAACCTTAACCCCTTTACTATCTTTCTCTGGTCTAATTCTGTCCAAGATTTTTTAAGTTGATGTTTTTATATTTTATTGGGGAAAAGGGAGGAGGTTGTTTGTTATAGTTCCTTTTTCTTTACAAACTTAAGTTATTATTTATCATCATTAAACTGTTCTAAATTAAAAATTTTCCAGATTCAAGGAACTATTAAATATTAGGTATAAATATTGCAAATAATGAATCTTTGTAGGTGTTTTCTTATTAACAAGGGAGGATGTAAACCAAATAAACTATATATATATATATATAGTTTCATATTTTATATATGTGTAAAATATTTATATACCTGTATATTTATTGTATCAATAAAATTTTATTTTATTTTGCTTTTTTGGGTCACACCTGGCATTGCTCAGGGGTTACCCCTGGCTCTGCTCTCAGCAACTACTCCTGGCAGTGCTCGAGGGAACATATGGGATGCTGGGGATCAAACCCAGGTTGGTGGCATGCAAGGCAAATGCCCTACCGGCTGTGCTATGTGTCAATAAAATTTTATAAATTTAAGAAATTTCTTGAGTTAAAAGGAGTACAGCCATTATTGGATATACAAATAAAACCTACATAGCATTAAGGTACTAGAAAAACAACAATTAAAATAAGTTAATCAGATGTTCATATATAACAACATTGACACAATTCCAAAATAAGTTTAATAAATTTTATAACATTTGAGTAATAAAATAATTATCAGTGCACTTTAGAGAGTAAAATTAATTTCTTAAATAAGTCAATGGAGTAAATAATTTGGATAAATATCGCAAAATTCTTTAAAAGATTTGAAATCCTGTATGACTTCACCTTGAATAATTCACTAAAAAAATCAAAGTTAACAAATTATGTAAATAATAAAAATAGTCATAATCTCTAGTTTCAAAAAATTCTAAAGTGAACACAGTATCAATTTAACAGCAGACAGAGGAAACCAAAGGAGAAATAATGAGAACATGGAGCTGTAGTACAGGGTCCGACCTTTGCCTTTCATGCTTTGGGTAAGGAATTTGAACTCTGGCACTGCATATGGTCCTGCAAGCACTGCCAGGAGTAATTTATGATTCCAGTACCAGAATTAACCCCAAAAAGACAAAATAAAGGAATAAGAATATTTTTTGGAGAAGGAGAAATAATGAGGAAATATCTTTTTTATTTTCTTTTTTGGGTCACAGTCAGTAATGTTCAGGGGTTACTCCTGGCTCTGCACTCAGGAATTATTCCTGGCGTTGCTTGGGGAACCATATGGGATACCGGGAAATTGAACCAATCGGCATCATTCAAGGCAAAGCCCTAGCAGCTGAACTACTGCTTCACCCCAGAAACATCTTGATAGAAAACATGGGAAAAGCAATAATAATGACTAGTACATTACTACTTATTTGTTAATTAGTTACTAAGATGAAAGCCAGAAAAATTAAGCTACAAATGATTAACATCAACCATAATGGAATCACAGAAACATATTTTCTCTCACACTCTCTATATTTCACATATGCAAAGTGTCTCTGTACTGCATTCTCATAAACACAAATAAATAAAATATTTACAGGCATTTTAAGAAATACTGTACAAAAAATTAAAGAAAAAACCCACCAAGAAGACAAAATTCATATCCATTCCTCTGAAAATATTTAACAAATTTCAAACAGAAAGGGGATCTTTACCTTGGGAAAGAGTATCTATAAAACCTGCAGAAACATTATATTTAATGAAAAATATTAGGAACATTTTTCAAGTTAGGAAACAAAACATTGACACCACTTCTATTTGACATGGATGCAATAAAGAAACAGTAAGACAAAGCATTAACCAAAAAGGGCAGAAGAATTTTTTAAAAAAGAATAGGAAATGCCATTATTCACAAAACCACATTTCTAGACAATAAAATCTACAAATTATTCTAAATCATACGAATTAATGACTGAATTATAAATGATAAGTCATTATGTTAATTTTTAAATTATGGATTCAATCTACCGCACATAATGAAAGTGTGTCTGTGTGTATGTAGACAGAAAAGGGTAAAGGTCCAAATATACAGAAGTAAATTTATATTTCATTGATATTCAGCATAAGCCATAAGCCTCCAATTAGGTTTTTAAGCACAAAATGAATAGTTCTAAAATTTATATAAAACTGCAAAAGGTCAAAGTTAGCTATGAAAATTTTAAGAAGGAAAAATGAACAAGGGCTGCTTTTATTGACTACCAACACGTCTCATAAAGGCATAGTAAATAAAGCAATGTAATATTGGATAAGAAATAGATCAAGAATCATCCAGGTCTAATTATTTAAGCAAATCATATTTAGTCTAAATATCAAAGCAAGCAAATCTGCTACTCTCTAAATACAGATTAGTGGACTTAGCAAAGCAATATTTCTTAAACAGATACAAACCCTATAAAACATGTTTTTTGTTGCAATATTATATACCTAAGATAATCTTAGTTTTCTGCATATTGCAGAAATTTCTTTTGTTCATTTGTGTCTGGGCCATACTTGATTGTGCTGAGGGTCTATTTCTGCTCAGCAGTCAAGCAAATTGTTCTGGGGTTGCTCAGGGTTGAACTGTGGGTGACTGAACACAAAGCATGTCCACCAGTGCATTGAGTTACCGCTCTGGCCCTGATTTTAACAGTTAAAAACAACTCATTTGTCTTTTGATGCCACATGACAAAAAATATGCTTTTTAAAAGTAAAGAGAAGTTAAAAAATTCACCTCTATTTTGTTTTGTATGAGCAAATATTTGCAGTGAATATAGTGCTTACCACGTTTTTAAAGCATCCTTTACCAAATTTCTACCTGCTATAATGTCCCCTAATGTCAGTAAGTAACAGATATAGCTACACAACCCCATTCTAGAACTTGGGGCTCTACAATGCCGCTTCATGACAAACCAGCTGGTGCGCCTCCCACCTTCATTTATTAAAGAGCAAGTCTCAGTGGAAAAATTTAGCACAGAACTACAGGAGATTTTCCCCAACACCTTTCTCCTGGGAAGCAAAAGGAAAAACAGCCTAAAGCCCTCATCAACATGAAGAGAGGATACTTCTAAGACAAAGATTAGACAGATGGTCCTTTTCTGAGGAAATAAAAACATCTGTCATAAGAAACATCTCACCATCTCTTACTTCATCTTCATCCTTTATAAAAGGCTGATTGGATGAAAGAAAAAAAGATAAACCAAATGCACTTTTCCAGTTAGATGCTTTTGTGCTTACACACACCCCGTTGTGTATAAGAGAGGATAGTGAGAGTAGAGGACCCAGACCCCTGTCCACATGAACATTATGTTTAATTTAAATGTCTGAGTTCAAGAAGGGGGTCTTCAAAATGTCGGAAGGGTGAATTTTTCAGAAGGGTGAATTCGAAAGGTGAAAATTCAGAAGGGTAAATTTTCCTTCTGGAAGAACCTGATGATTTTTGTCAACCTTCTGGCTTACTGGTTTGAGAAACGTTACATAGTGAGTAAGCAATGCTTTTAGTGAAGGGAATGCTGATTTTGGTACTACTGCATGCTGAGTTTCTTCTCAGCCCAAAGAAAACGGTTGTGCTTGCTGAACCAGGTTTGGTGGATAAATCACAGAAACAGTGTTTGCTCTCACCTAGTTCCAACCCATTCCCCAGACATACCTGTGGCATTCAGGGAACAGAATATGAAGTGTCTTCCTACAGTGTAGAATAAACTCTGTTTCTCTCAGTCTCTCTCTGTCTGTCTCTCTGTGCCTCTCTTTCTCGCAGTTTCTCTTCTCTTTGTCTCGGACTATCTTGTCGTTGTCTCTCCCTCTCTCCCTCACCCCAATTATGTCAATAATAAGAAGCCCAGAAAGAGTTGTAATAGCAGGACATTTTTTGACATAAAAATGTAACAAATAAGTCATTGTCTATGGATAATGTCACATAGTTCAGTCCCCAGATATTAGACTCAGGTACTTGATCTCGAGTACTGCCTACCTCCACATTTCCTTTTGAAAGTGTATAAATTTCATTGCCTGATCAGGGTGGCCTCCGTGGAGCTTGTTAAAACAACACCTCAAAGGACTGCATCTCCCCCAGGAAAGGGCATTCTTTGCTGAAAGTATTCCTGTGAAGTAATGGTTCGAAATTTCCACTGCACATGTTTATTACATTTGAAAAAGCACAGAGACTAAAGACTATTCCCTCAGTGTTTTCTTACCTTGATTCAAATTCTCTCTCTAAACAGTTGCCCCATTTGTAAAGAAATTGCATCACTCAAATAGACATATCGCATATGTTTAGAGACTAATTTTAAACTGTGTGTTCCGGCATTTCAGTATTAGAGTATCTTTAAATGGAGAACAGTGTTACCAGCCCCTAGAATCTAGCAATAAATACACAGCCAGGATCACTCCTGCTCCTTTGAATTCGTGAGAATTTATGAATCCAAGCTTCAATCCTGCCAGAAATCATACCATGTCCCTCTAGTTGTCTATTCCCCATAGTTCCTCTATTTTAATCTTACGTTAATTCTCCCAACCATGCTACTGACTCAGAGTCACTATCACCGGATGCCATCAGATGAAACTCAATGATCCTAATATTTAGATTTTTTTAATTACTAGATTTGGGCCTTACCCCAGTTTCTGTGAAGGACGATTCCCAGCCCATCCTTAGGGGAAAGAAAGAAAGCAAAAAACAGTGATCCACCTCTGCTAGGATCCCATTTCTTTTGGCTGCTGAAGAACAACAGTTTAGTAAACTTAGACCCAGTACATTAAAATTTTAAATTGAAACTAACCAAAAAAGTAGACAATGACTGAAGATTATCAGACATTTTATGGTGATGCAATTACTGTTTCTTTTTTTTTCTGTTTCTGTTTCTTTTTATTTTTGTAATATTTGTGTCTGTAAGAGTAGCTGAAATAACATGACAGCTTAATAGTTTATAAAATACTTTAAAATTCATGGGACAGTGAGCTTACTTAAGAGTTATTTACCTGCTAACTTTGCAATCAACACTAAATGAACAATTCCAATCCCTTCCCTCCTTTTTTGAGTTTTTTTAAAAGTATTTTATTATACCACCATGAGATATACAATTAGCAAAGATATACAATTAAAAAGTTCATATTTGGGTTTTTGGTCATACAGTGTTCCAGCACCCATCTCTCCCCCAGTGCCCATCTCCCACCACTAACGTCCCGGGTTCCTTCCCCTCTCCCCAGCTCTCCTCCATGGCAGGTTCTTTATTTCTTTCCTTTTCTCTCTCTTTCTCTTTTCCTTCCCTTCCAGACTATGGATTACAGAACATACATTAAAGGGTTGTCATGTGTATCTTTCTGCCTTTATTTAATGCTCAGTTCTAGGTTGGTATTAGTACTTTTTGACAATTGTTAGCACACTGTTCCATTTTCTGTCTTACCTAGACTCTGACTCCCACACATTTGTGATAATTTCCACCTTTGACAAGACCTCCTGATATATGTTTAACTTGACCTTGGATATTGGTATCATAATATGTACATATATAGTTATTTCATGAAAATAAATCCAGTCATTCTGTATCTGTCTCTCTCCTTCTGGCTAATTTCACTCAACATAATCTTCTCCATGTCCATCCATTATAGGCAAATTTTATAACTTCATTTTTCCTAACAGCTGCATAGTATTCCATTGTGTAGATGTAACGGAAGCTTCTTTATCTGTGTTTCTGAACTTAAGACTTGTCTTAGGGTAGCCATGTTATGTGAACTATAGTAAAGAACATCTGTCTGGTCATTTGTCACCAGCACCCTCCTCCATTAATCTTGAATAAATATTGTCAGTAAGTGGAAACTCTTTTATAGAAGACAACAGTATCTTTATACTGATAAATGATGATCAGTTCTCAGAGCTCCTGTGACTTGATCTCCCAGCAATGACACAGTCTGTTGCTCTCACTCTTTCTAACTCCCTCTCCTTCTCTTTTTTTTCTACTTAAGCGTCATGATATTTTGTCCTCCAGGGAAACTTTCAATCTTTCAGTATATTCTTCTCCACTGCTGGTTCCCTCTTATTCATATAAATACTGGCATCCCTGAAGGTTGGTTCTCTGTACCTATTTTCTATTTGCTTCTATTAGGATCATTATACTTCACTGGAATTTCATTGCATTTTGTAAGTCAATGATGGACATGAATGATTTCAAGTTGATTTTCTTCCCCTAAGGCAAGGTTCAGATTATGTGTGAGCCTACTCTACATTCATAGTCAACTAGCAATGCCCACAAGGCCCTATCTTAAGATAGTAGATACCACACATTAAACTCACTAAAAAAAGAGCTGGTTAAATGCTTCCTCTTCATACCTTACCTCTTAGTTTTGAGAAAACCCAACTTATCACTAAAATAATAGATATCACTAAAATGTTATTTTCACCTTGAATATCACTTTTCTGTACTAGTAACATCCCTTTATCTCTTCCCTTCTAGCTGTGATTAGTGAATGTTATTATATTATAAATTTTATATTGATATCTAAATTTTCAAAGAGTTTATTTTCTTTGATGTCACTAGAATTTTATAATAAATATCACTAAAATATTATTTTCACCTTGAATATATCCTTTATCTTTTCCCTTCTAGCTGTGATTAGTGAATGTTATTAGTTTATAAATCTTATATTGATATCTAAACATTCAAAGAGTTTATTTTCTTTTATTTTATTCCAGGTGCTGATAAGAAATGTTAGTCTCAAATTCAGAATTTCATTTTTTATTTCATAAACAACACATATTTAGATGTGTTGTTTGTAATATTGTTAATGTGTATGTTTCAGGACTACAGTGTTACTCCATCATACCCACCACTAGACTATCAGCATCGCTCCACCATGGCTCTAGGTTCCCCTAACCCTCCCCTACCTCCACCCACCACAAAGCTTAGCAAACCCAGTTCAACAGGCAGAATCCCAGAACCTGTTGTCACTAGCTGTTGCTTATTCGCTCTCCTACTAGGGCTTCCTTATATTCCACACATGAGATCCTGTACTGTGTGCTTCGCCTCATCACTTTGTGCAGTCCTCTAGTGAGGATTTTATCTTTTCCTATTGTGTAGATGGTGTAATCCCATTGTACAATTGCATTTTCCCTATAGTGGTGTAGTGTTCCATTGTGTATATATGCCACAATTTTGTTCTTGCATTCATCTGTTCTTGGGCACCTGGGTATTTTCCTTCATCTTGCATCCCATGAATAGAGTATAACAAATATAGAAGTGAAACTATTTTTTTAATTTATGTTTTTATTCTCTTGAATTAGATATTGACAAGTGAATTGTGGTCAAATAGAAGCTAAATTCCAAGGGTTTTGAGAAGTATACATACTGTTTTTGATAGAGGATATATCCGGAACATTCCCTCTTGTGGGTAGAGGTTCCCTTTTTCTCTATATCCACTTCAGCACTGGGTGTTGGACCTTTCCAAGTATGCAATCTCACTACATAGGTGGTGGCTCATTGTCCTTTTGATTTTCATTTCCACATGAAAAGGAATGCTGAAAATTTTTCATAGACTTATTAGACATTACTATAACATCTTTGAAGAAGTATCTTTATTAATATTCTCCCCTTTGATGGGTTTATTTGTTTTTGTTTTTGTGAGTTTCATGAATGCTAGTTATATTAATTTATCTAATGAAAATGATAATGATATATATTTACATAAATCTTTTGTTGCTCCCTTATCAACCTTTTTTTTTATTAAGAAAGAAAATTTTCACACACCAGTATTTTTGCTTTTTCCCTTTGTTTATCTTTTGTTTTATACACACATAAGCACGTATCCATCTTAGTTATTTTCTTAGCATTTGCCTTGAGATTGTAATTAACGTTTTTAATTTATTATAATGATTGATGTTATAACTTAAATTCATTATTTGGAAAAACTTTGCTCTTATACACTTAATCCTCTCCTTTATCATTTATTACTATATAATGACATCTGAATACAGTATAAATATGTGCTAGATTATTTTTATGTTTTGTGCTTTAAATAAGATACTTTTAAGTTCATTGTTCTTGATTTGTTGAAATACTTGAACATGAATAGTAATATTTTTCATCAAATTTGGGAATGTTATGAAAATTCTAAGCATCCCACTCTTTTCTACTCTCTTTGGTTCATATTTATTCTCAGAGAACAATATGAGTGTTGAGGTTGAAGTGGGCAAGGCAAGCACCAATCCCTTCTACCACATCTCTGGTCTTATCTTTTAAATGTTTAAAAAATTCTAATTAATCTATCCAACAAGTATAGTGTTCTGAATTTTTCTA